>VZTX01002567.1:196068-212119 GCA_013400915.1 Pardalotus punctatus | reverse complement strand
CCCGCGGGGATGCGCTGCCTGCGGCCACGGGCGGGGGCCGAGCCCCGAGCCGCGGGGAGCCGCCGCCGGCGGCCTCGGAGGAGCTGCAGCGGGAGGTGGAGGAGCTGCGCTCGGAGAACGAGTACCTCAAGGTGAGCATCGCCCGCGGAGCCCGGCCTCGGCAGGGAAGGGAAGGGGACGGCAGCGGTAGAAGCGCGGCCCCCTCCTGCCCGAGACAGCAGGGACCGCGCTGGGGGTGGCGAGTGGATTCGCGTTGCCTGGAGTCACCTCCCGTGGGACCCCCCCGCCCCCGCAGGACCAAACGCCAGATTTTACCCGTGGGAGAGAAATAGGGGCAGGGAGAACCAGCCGGGCGCCTCGGCCCCCTCCTCCCCCGCCCCCACGAAGCGGGACCGCGGCACGGCTTAAGGGCTGATAAGGGACTTCAGCGTATGATCGCGGCTCCCTGCAAAGCCTGGTTTGTGGGGGCTGGATGAACGTCAGTCCGGTGCAACATGTACCGTGGCAATGTTACGTTTGGTTGACGTGGTGGTAGCTCAGCAAACCCCGACTCTTTCTAAAGCGCCGCAAACTCTCTACTGGTTAGCAGGACTTTGCTTTCCAGGAACTGTTTTCCTCAGTATCCGCCTTTAAGAAAAGCCAAAGAAACAGGTTCCCTCATTTGATGTGGAAAGGATGACAGCATTATGTGCTCTGCTTATTCTGTTACTTTATCACTGGAAAGTGAAGCCCCTCACTGTGAAGTACTGATAGAATAACAAGAGCAGCAAGAAAAAGGTGTCATTGCATCCTTATACAGGTAGGAAAGTCTATCAGTATGAATCCATCTCCGGAGAAACAGGAAAGCTAAATTCAGGCAAGCTCAGAGCTGGGTTGACCTGTGGGAACCTTTAGTTGGACTTGTATTTACAATCTGATCTTTTGGCAGAGCAAAGAAGCTACATCCATAAAGATCTATAAATAAGATAAACTGAGATAATCCTGTAACCACAGCCACTGTTTGACTCTGCCTCTGATGAGAACAATCTTTGTTCCCTCATCTTGGAAAAACCCTGTTGTCAAGCAAAATAACCATGGAAATCCATGGAAATCTAGGATTCTTACTCGAGTAAGAGTTGGAGTTTGCTGTATAACCTTGGGGAAGAAGGGTGGTAAAGATACAGGCTAGGCTCGTTATGGGGTTTTGGCTAAGGTACAAGAAACAATATTCAGCACAGCAAAAGGGTAACAGCAGGGGTGCTGCAAGGTTCTTTGCCGGGTCTGGTGCTGCTTAGTGAACTGGAAAAAAGAATGAGCAATGATACAGCAAAATTTTCAGATGACACTAAGTTTTTCTAGCTTAAGTCAAGTCCAGGAAAGATCAGACAGAACTTAATCATAACCTTAACCCCTGAGGAATGTGTGAAAAATTAAGGCAGAGGATGGTAAATAAATCTTAATATTAAAAATCTGAATCTGAAGCACTTGGAGGGAAGAAGGACTGAGTATGCACTTTTCTGTTTAAGTGCATTGTATTAACTTAGGAGCATTATGATAAAAGGAGCAATGAAAATCTGGAAAAATTGTTACAGTGGGAACTGAACAGAGACTAACTAAGAAAATCTGGCAATATTTTATAGAACTGTAGCTGTTACACAGGTCAGTGAGTGTACCTGAAATACTGTGGGCACTGCTGGTCATCTAGAAAAGGATAATACAAAACTGGACCAATAAAAATTATTGGCTCATAGCAAAACTTTTATAGCAATCATTGAATAGGAAACTGGAGTGTGGTAGGGAAATGTAATAGTCTATAAAAAGATGAGCAGCATAGAGAATCTTCATCACGCGCTTCTGTTTTATGTGACAGCCTAGAATCAAGAGAAGAGGTAATGAAATCAGAATTGATAATAGGAATCACTTAAGGAGTAGGTAACTGGCACTGCCACTATAAGTCATAAAGTCCAGGAGCATCTCCATGCATTACAGGATTTGCACGAGTATGTAAAGTATTATATACTTGAACCCACTACAAAGTATGTGTCAAGCCCTCTTTCTTTACACTGAAAGTAATTTTTAACTATGGGAAACTGAAAAAAAGGAGTTTGTCTGAATTGTCTAGGACTGACCCCTGTTAGGGTGTCCCACCTGAGGAACTCTGTGATCATGGGACCTAGCTGACAATGGCAAGTCTTAGGTAAAGAACTTTATTCTGCTTCGTTCCAAATTTTTCACCCTGTGCAACAGTGTCTTCAGATCTTTCACCTTGATGTCTTTCATCATCTACAGCAATTGTGTCCCAACCCTTTTTTCATTCAGATTGTGACTTTTTCATGCTAAAAGTATTTCTGAGACTGGTAGAATAACAGAGACTGGTTTCTTCTGTGGACATGTCCTGGTGCCTGGAAAGCCATGAGCTCACACTATTGCCTCTTTTGAGGGAAATGAGTACGTTGTCTGCTTTGCTTGGCCATGGGGGTGCATGAGGTCTTGGTTCTGCTCTTCTCTCAAAATGGTTGGAAACAACCCAGTGGTGCAAAAATTATCAGGAGAATTCCCAAACCTCATTTTCCCTTCCTAGGAAAACCTGTAAGAAACTTCTGCAAATTAAAACCACAGCATTGCCTGAGTTGTTTACTTGTGGGTTTGTTCATGTGTTTTTTACCATGCAGTTCTCTTGGTTGGCATTGGAGTGAGCTGTGTTTCTCCAGAGGGGGCTAAGGGATAACAGGGATCCTGTCAACTGTAAATAGACAAATGATTAGATAAATCCCAGAAGAAACTGTTAATTTCCTGAACATGGCCAGATGCCAAATTTTGTGGTTTTCACTCCCCCTTATCCTTCGCTGCAGCTGGAGTCCAGCAGTAAGTGCACATAATAAAGTCTTTTTTGGAAAATTTAACTTTCACATAGGAAGGTCTTTCATGTGTCTTGCATGTGTGTGTAACACAGGTTATAGAAGATAAACACACACACACACACACACACACACACAGCCTTAGTGCTAAAGATTACTAGAGATTAAAGTGTTACCAGAAAGGGAAAAAAACCAAACCAACAAACCAAACACAATCATTTGTTTTTGTTTCTACACACCGAGTACTAGAAAGTCTCCCAGAATGCAGAGCAAGCTGCTGGCTTCTGCAAACATCTCAGACTTCATATACCATGAGCCAGATTTTAACCTGATATCAAGTTTCCACCTTATAAATTTCCAGGACTGTCTTTACTCTAGATAAGACCTTGTCTCTAGCTGTAGCTTGCTAGCTGCAAAGCTAAGCCTGTGGGTGAAGTGGTGGAGGAGAAGTGTTTACATTGAGAAATCTCTCTTCTACTACCTCTGTGAAATTTCCTCACTGATTTCAGTTTCATGTATTCCTTGCATCACCTTATTTCAGTACCTATTGGGGAAGGCTGTAATAGTGCAGCAGGATTTAAAAGGTATCACTTATTTGTTGATGTCTAAGAGAGAAATTTTGTCATGGTGCCTGACTCTGTAGGAGCAGGAGATCCTTGGTAACTGCTAGTAGTAGGGAAAGTTTTAGTTATTGCTAGTCAGTCGTGTTAGTAGTAGCAAAATACTGCCCACACAAGTGGTTGATTTTCAAGTTTACTTTAAAGTGTCCAGCACATGGAGAAATGTCACTCATTATGTGAATCCTTGGAAAACTTGGAAAGAAGCCTTTTGTGGTATAGAGCCCTCTGAAGGGTGAGGGATCTTAAGGAAGAGGGCCCAAATGTTACCAGTTTGACATGTTTTTGCTTTGTCGCAGCCAAACTTTAATTTAGACTGTGTTAATGGAATAAACATGCTAGCAGAAACAGCAGCGGTGTTTTAGTCACGACACACACCCCTCTTCTCTTTGCATCCTTCATGGCCATAATGTGAAAGCAGCCTCCTACATGAGGCATGACACTTCCTACAGCCCTTAAAATAAAACTGGTGCTTGCTGTGCTTTTCTTTACCTGGCCTTCTTTCCTTCTTTTTGTGCCTGTGCTAGTCTAAGTTCAACATGCCAGAAATGCTGCTGCAATGTGGACTAGCACAGAAATATACTATATTGGATTTACTAGATAACTGTCTTGTTTATCTTGCTTTGTCTTTTTTTCTTTCTATATTCATTTGTAACTGTGACATATTCTAGATAGGAATTGACTAAGGGACCACTCCAGGCCCCTTATTCCACTCTGATGCATCTAAACTATGTTCATTTTTGTTTAAAATCACAATGTGTGTCATATGAGGTTACATTGTATTTCTTTACTCACTTGAAACTGTACCACTTTGAGTTGTAGGCTTGCGCTACTCAGGGGGAGTAATTCCACTGCTTCGTCTATTAACCTGCAGGGATTTATGGATGTCAAAGGGTTTTGCAGAGCAAAAGTGATGCAGAGTGATGGCACCAATTTTTTTCCGTTTAGTGAGGGTTACCAGGGTTAGCAAAATAAAGCTGGTCCCACATCTCTGCTTGACATGCTGCTTTTCCCACCTGGCCCGAGGAGAAGGGAAGGTGACAACTCTGCCCGGGGCACAAACCCCACGTGGCTGGGCTCAGCCGGAGGGATGGTCAGCTGTCGGAGGGGGATGTCACTTTGGGGGGAGAATAGCGACGCCGTGTGCCTTGTTAGCTCCAGCTGTGTCCCCGTCAGACCCCACCCTGCCTGGAGGATGAGCTGTGTGATGTACCAGGCAATAGTTTGCCTCGGTGGCCCTCAATAGATGCTGACAATGTTGCACCAGCCGGGTGACTCTTGAACAGCTTGATCAGCCCCAGTCGAGGATGTGTGTTGAAACAGCACTGTAGCTAATGCTTGAATGAAGCAAAAAAGCTGCCAGATGCTGCTTTCACTCTCAGATCCTGCAAACCTAAACAAGCCCTGAAGTCAACAGGTGCTCACTGTCCTATGACTTTTCAGTTCTCATCTTGTTTTGTGCACAAGCTTCAGACAATGTTGGATTGGTGCATGACTTGTAAAGTAGTCTGATTTGAGAGCTAAATAATAACATCAGGGGCACAGGGACTTCAGGTTCATTAACATATTTTGCAAGAGGCAAAAATAATGGTGGTTGCTTTCTTCCCAATCAAAGCCTTTTAGAGCATATTTATCCCTGCTGCCGTTCTGCTGTAAAGTGATATGGGGGATGTGTTTATTCCTTAGCAGCAGCAGCAGCAGCATCTCCTACATATAGACAGTTAGAGTTATTTAAAACATGAAAACAGAGATTATGTAAAATCACAGTTCATGAATCTCAGATTTATCAAGCACTTGCTAGAAGCTCTGGATTCTCCAGTGCTATAGCAGCTACCTACTGTAATTTTCATTCTTCTTCCCTTCCTCACTCTCCCCTCATTTGATTAAATGTATATTAAATAACTTTCTATTTAGAAAATAGTACAGACATAAACAATAAATATGACTTTTGGCTAAATCAATAAACATATTTCTTACACTGACAGTTGAATTTCATCCTTCCTTTGCATTTTCTTATATACTATACAGTTTATTGATTTTGCTTGTTTTTGTCTTCCTAGTTTGCAGATATTTTCGAGTTAGTGTATAACTTCTGGACACTGATGTGTTCTAATTAACTGCAGCTTAAGGACTTTGCCAGTATGCATAACTGTAAACACATAGTAATGAATTCAGTATCCATGTTTCTTTTATGCTATTTTTTTCATGTAATTGTCCCTAATAACAATTTTCTATTTTTCTTTTTTAAGGTAATGGTTGTGTTCCACTATTTAGTCTCTATTCATGGTCTGAGATAAGAGCTTTTTCTATTTTAGCCTGTAATTCATCTGAGTGAAGGTAGATCAGCAGGCTGACCTAAATGCAAGAGGTGCAGATGACCCTTCCTCTGTATTTATAGGCAGTTTAGTGGTCTTACTTTGGATTGCATTTAGTCTGGCCCCTTGAACAAAACATCCCCATTTTGTATATGTTTTAAAGCTGTCCAGAGGATTCAAGTAATGGAGCACACTTGGTGCACCCTTGGAGTGTAGGTCTTTGTTTGCTTTATTTCAGAAGGAATCCATTTCATGCATGCTCTGTGGACAGTGTGCAGTTGGTGGAGATGACTGGAAAATTTATTTTCAAACCTCATTACACATCATAATCAGACTGGCCGGGTAGACAAAGCCCATAAGTTATGCAAGTATTCCTGATCATTTCAGTGGGAATAACTCAGATGAGTGTGGGTTACTCTGTAACAGCTGCATGGCCTGACACACTCTCTCTCTTTCTCTCTCTCTCTCTCTCTCTTTTTTTTTTTTTAAGAATCATAAACAAAGCATATTCCTATAATTTGTTTTTAATTATACTTCTTTATAATTAAATCAGTAATAAACAAGCATGACATCAGTAGATGTATTAATGAGATAATGGCGTCTCTTCTGACAGACAAGTCTTCAATTTGCACAGTACAGACAGAAAATGACCTATCAGTATGTGTTTGGGCTACACAGGGATGGAAATTGCACGCAAGGCTCTCCCCCTTTCAGCCAGTTCACACTGGCTTGGTACACTGACAGGGAAACAGGGAATCCTAATTCTGTTGCTTTTGCACTGCAGTCCCAGGGAATCCTGCAAATAGAGCATCTGTTTGTGTGTGGCCCTGTGTTCATACAGCCACCCTGTGACTCTCAGATGGGTGATTCCTATTAGACCCCAAATAGCTGGCCTTCAGGAAGTCATTTGGGCCAAATGAAATCGTAAGCAGAAAGACTCGAGAGCTGGTGCAACTTGGATTTCTACTGCAAATTTGGAAAGAGCAGCCAGTTAGAAAACACACTTCCTTTTGTTTTTTCTGATGACCAGAATGACATAAGGAAAGAAAGGCAGTTTATCTTTTCCTAAACAATATTCTTTCTTCCAGGACTCTTTGCCTCGTGCTGTTCTTACTGAAAGTAATAACATAATTACCATTAAATTAAAAGGGATCAAGAGGAGGCTTTCATCCCCTTCAGGAATGTACAGCAAAGTGAAGCTTCTGATGCTTACATTTAACCTCCCAATTTCAGTTGCCACTTTGGGGTGCTGGAGCCGGTCTTCCCTGTTTAAGGAAGGGAGCAGCTCTCCATTTTTAGATGAACAAAGAGGGATGGCCGCTTTCTTGCCTGTTTGTTTTAATTACTTTTAAGTGCCTATTCTGATCTCTTTCTTCAGTTTTACAATATTAAAGTCTACAATATGACGCTCAATACCTCCTGAGAGAAAGAGCTTTAATTCTAACTCACAATAATAATAGTAGTAAGAACAATATATTTTAATTAAGTCAAGGGTTTGGCTTATCTGTTTTTTCCATCTGCCTTGCAGCCAGAGCATCCTTTTTTTGCAAACCACCACGCTGGGAGTTTTGGCTTTGCTGCATTTACCTTTGATTTCTCAAATGATTGAAATGTTTTTCTTCAAAGCAGTAGTTTGCCAGTTTAGTAAGTAGGACCATCATAGTTTCAGTTATAATTTCCCTTTCCATGGGTCTTTAACTTAGCTTCCTTAATCTTCTGAGCACTGATCACTTTAGAAGAGGAGTTTAAGCTGTTTTGATTTTCCAGGTGCAATTGTAACAGTTCTGACTCAGGATCTGCTAGCATACAGTTTCAGTGTCCACAGCAGAATCACAAGTACTTGCCAAGGAGAATAAGCTGTTAAGAAATGGAAGCATCTACACCATTGTCACTGGCCTTGTGGCCTGTATCGAAAGTAAGATTGCATCTTTATTGTAACTAAAGTTAAACTGTTATGGTTTAGTTAAAGGTTATCCCAGTATCTATAATTGTGTGCTGACTGACATACAAAATCTGAGCCAGTTTTTCCAGAGGTGACATGTTCCTCTCTGTATATTTATTATATAAAAATAGGACTTCGTGTTGCTACTCAAAAAAATTTAATCAGTCAGATTTAATCTGGGTTTTTTCCTCTCTGGGCTGGACAGACTACATAGGTTCAAGCCCCAAGCACTGCAGCAATACAGCAGAAAATGGGCTGACGCTGCATGCAGCCTGTACAATGAGATTTCTGCTCCTTATACAGTCAGAATTGTTTGTGGCCTCATGTTGCCTTGTTTTAAATCTCATCCAAAGGATGCTGTATCTCTAAATACAAGAAGTCAGGACACAGTTTGATTTCTATGTGAAAATTTTGGCAGTAGAAAAAAAGTTAATTGTGGAAATGAAACTCAGTTCAGTAAAAAAAAAATTTGAGGAGAACCATGTGAGATTTTAAAGTACAGCTTCCTTCATTGTATTCTAAATTTTAATTTATCTGTAAAATTATACCAGAGAAAAACAATCTGTATTTATAACTAAAACCAGAGGCAAGCACAGCAAAAAAAAGGAAAAAAAAATTTTTAAAAATCACTGACTTGCAAAGTCAGAGTTGTGCTGAGAAGAGAGATTGAGAAAACTTTGTTTTACCAGGAGATTAAAGACAGGCCTATCTCCTGAAACATAGCTCATGCCAGTGCTTGCAACTCTTTGAGAAACTTCTTTTGTGTGAGGAAGGACATTGGATTCATGTCTCCAGTAGAGACAGAGTGACTTTCATGGCAGGGAGAGCTCCCATGCCCACAGAGGGGATTTGGGAATATTCAGTTTCAATGGGATGAGTGTTTCAGGAATTGAGTCGTTTAAAATTATGTGAGTTTTACTTTCCAAATTTGGTTGCAATAAATGCATTGAAATCAAATATTATTTATTATTTGTCTCTAGAAACCAACCAGATTTAGTAACAACAAAATCTGATAAAGATAAGGAGGAAGTTTAAGAGACGAGCAATGACATTATAATTGAAGGCTACTTTATACATGAAAGCCATTGCTTAATTCTTAAATATAAAGGTCAGATAATAAACCAGATCCCATTAATTTGTTGATGACACTTGTTTTTCTTTATTGTGGATTTGTGTTTCAAAATTTTAATTTACAACCAAGTTGCTAATCTAACATTAGCATTCTGAAGATTACATCAAAAAGTTAATTGAACTTAAGCCTAGTTGGGGTAAATTCAACACCTGAGTCTGCAGACAAACCCTAATAAATAACTCTGGTCCTGTTCATTCCATAGGCCTGTGTTAGCTCTGACAGGTAAAGAATCTACTTTTGGTAGGAGTGCCTTAGCCAAAATACCTAGTTAATAAGCTGATAATGCACAAGTGTACTCCTTTTCTTAGGTTCAAAAGCCACTGCTACTCTCTAATCAGTTTCTAAAACCTTGGCATTTTCTCTGCATCTCTTATCTTCACTGAGTAAACTTTTACTTTACCTCTTGAAAGTGTCTATAAATGTGAAACATAGTGATGTGTATGCAGAAAAGAAAAACAGGTCTCATCCCCAATCCATTCAACGTGCATTGCTGTGTTTTTCTTTTTAAAAATATACATAATTTATCAAAACTTCACCAGTGTAAACTGGCCATAATATTTGGCTGTGTCCTGAGGAGGAGTATATATGGCCTGGACCCTGAATTGTTTTGACATAATCCTGCTGGGTTTGGTCTGCAGAGCTCATTTGCTTCCTTGAAGTCTGCTGTTTGTGCTTAATTAATGTATTTGGAGCTTCTCAGGATGTTATTGCTGCAAGGGTAGCCTCGATGACTGTGCTCACTATTCCTTTTCAGTGTATGGTGTGAGCACGATCCAGCTCACTGGGGAGTAACCCTTGAGTTTATCCATCCACACAAATATCCTGCTCCTGCACCTGTCCCAGGGAGACTGTGGGACAGGATGCTCCTGCAGCAGAAATCTGAGTGTATTGAGAATGTACAAGGACAGAGTGGGCTTGTGAGAAAACTTCTCTGTCCTTCCAGAGCACCTGGGGAGAACTGTGTAGGGCCCTGGGCGGTCTTTACTGATGGAGCAAAGCCTCACTGGTGAGCCCAGAGCTGTAATTTTGGAAATAGCAGGCCTTGTGCGTACCCAAAATTTATGCTGGCTCAATTAACTGAAATGAAGCCATGGCTGTATAAATACTGGAGCTTTTATACATGGATGGGATTTTGGTAAGAAAAACGCTGCAATTCTAACATAACTAACAATGCTAAAGAAGTTCTACCCATCTTCAATTTGTCAGGACTGTGCTCAGAGACAAGAACTGCCCCACATTTGTTATTAAAGCTCCAGTGAAGCAAGATTAATATGTCAGTCTGGTTCTGCCATGGGAAGGGGGAGTGGTTGAGAGGACTGCCAGGAAAGTATGGGCAGATGTGTCCGTGCAGGGACTGGACAGGGATGGTTCAGCCAGGGGCAGGGGTTGTTTTGTCAAGGGCACTGACTTCACAGCAGTGCCCTCTCTGCCTGAGAGAAGTGTGAAATGTTCTCTGGCCACCTTTGGTATTTCAAGTGTGACATAATCTCCAGCCATCCTTGGTATTTCAAGAGTGATTTACAGATCTGAAGTGAGGTCACAGTGCAGGTAGCCCCAGTGCAGATTTTCCTGAAATCTTATTTAAGCCAAGTTTTCCATAGAAAATTTGGTCTTTATAATATCAAATGCAATTTTAAAGAAACCGATTAAAAAACTAATAGTTAATTTCAAAAATTTTCCTCCTGGCTCTTTTTCTTGATTCCCCCCCCCCCCGTCTTTGATCACACTTTGTAGAATCATATTTTTTTTCCCATGCAGTAGTTTAATACCTTGTACCCCTCTGTTTGGAAGACCTTTACAACAGTTCTAGCTTTGGAGCTTCAGTCATGCACAGATTAAACAAATGGCAATGATAGAGCTTATCCTGTTCAGCTGTAAATCTTTAATCTGACTTTAGAGAGCAAGTGCCACTCATGGTATAATGTGGAACTGGGGCAGTTCATGATGCCCAGAAAAGAACGAGCAGGTTATTCCCATGGGCAGAGGTTTTGTTTTGTTCCTGTGGTCCTGTTACTGAGATGTGTGTGCACACAACAAAAACCCACTTTCTCCTGCACACAACCCATGAGCCATGAAGCCAGCACATAGTGTTAGGCTCAGATGGGACAGCATTTCCATATGGAGCAGTTCAGTATTTGGTGTAAAACATTTTTAAAGGGAAAATTTAATTTTTAGGAGGTGTTGGTTGTTAAAAAGGCACACTGCACAGAGATGTTGAGGTACTTGGTTAAATGGGTTTGCTGCAGTCTAAATAAAGCAAGGAATCAGTTCAAATAGTGGTAAAGTGTCATACACTTTCAATTTTAATTGGAGATGGTAAAATGAAGGTTACCAGTTTCAGGAGACATGAGCATCTGGTTTGTTTTTAATTATCAAAGCAGCTGAAAGAAATATGACAAGTATTCATTAACTTAGTTCAGCATAATTACCCAATGTTGGGTTAAAACTTCTGTTCCTGTGACTTCTGGAGCTGTGTGTTGCAGTCTGTATCATTTCATTAATATGGTATCCTAGCGAGCATGTTTCCTATTTTGCTCCCGTGGGTGAGATTTAGATGTTTGATGGAGCACTGTTTTGACTTCTCGCAGGATGAGCTGGATGAACTTCGGGCTGAAATGGAAGAAATGCGTGACAGCTATTTAGAGGAAGATGTTTACCAGCTGCAGGAGCTCCGGCGAGAGCTGGACCGGGCAAACAAGAATTGCCGCATTCTGCAATATCGTCTCAGGAAAGCAGAACAGAAAAGCTTGAAAGTTGCACAAACAGGCCATGTGGATGGAGAGCTCATTAGGAGCCTGGAACAAGATTTAAAGGTGGGTTGAGAGATTCATGTTCACAGCAAAAGAGAGCAGACTGTGATGTGGCTTTCTGCAATGGAAGTGAGGGTGACACATGAAACAAGCAGTACTCCAAATGTCAGGACCAATTCCCTTCTGCTGTGGTGGAGAACAAATATTCAGGTCATCATCATAAAAAGATGTGTCAGTGAGTAAAAAAACATGTGTTTAGGTTCAAAATGAAAGAAATACAGTCAAGTTACATTTGTGCATTTGAAAGATTTACAGGGTCTTGTTTTACTGGTTTCACTGACAATCTTAGCTTTGCAATACTGTATAAACAAAACCTGATATGCTTTTTCCAGTTCATGCTGTTTCCTTCCTTTTCACTTCTTACTTACGCCAAGTAACTGGAAAAAAATAGTCTAAATTGCATTTCTTAGTGTCTAGTGAGTTACTTTGTAACAGGAACAGGCTGTTATAATATTTTTGCAGGGCAGATAGAGAATCAAAATGCTCTTTCCATAAAAACACAAATCTCTGTAAAAATTATATTCATACTGAAACAGTTTTTATATCTTTCAGAAATGTTTCCATCAAGACCAAGTAAAGCTTTGTATAGGCATGATGTTTATCTAGCTTTACTCATCTTTCTTCATATTGCTATCTTGTAGCTGTTTTTAAAATATCTTCTGTAGAGAGGGACTGCTTGCAACTGGAATTATTAAGAATATTGTATTTAAAAATGCAAAACATAAAACCTTCTGAAACCAGAATGATTTGTTGTCAGCAGTGGAAATGAGAGCAACATATCAAGTCATGAAACCTTTTAAAATGTCAGCCCTAATTTTTTCTTTCATGGTGAAAACCATGTTATAACTTTATAACAATAGCAATGATGTATTACTTAGTAAAAATCTTGTACCTAGATTTGAACAAAAGCAATATTGAGTGTTTTTAGTTAGTTTGCTTTGGTTTTACTGACTTCTTGCTATTCCATAATTGCTGATGTTGTATGATGTATCACCTTTACAAATGTTTTTGGAGTTAATATCTATTCTTGTTAGGCTGGACTCAGAAAACCTGAGCTAGCATATATTTCTGTGCTTTCATATTGCTCCTGCCTAGTTGTGATTGCTGCTAAAGCAGCAAGTTTGTGTAGATGAGACTGCTGCACGCACGTTCTTTTGATCAATGGCCTGTCAGCTTTACAGCACAATTCCTTGTCTCTGGCTTTATCTGTGTGATGTGCTGGGACTTCGATGGGTGGGTTTGGTATCTGCTTGTTTCCACCCACTGTTCATGACATTGCTTTGGCATAATGTGGAGAGGGAGCTGGAGATGGGTAATCAAATATATTTTCAGTCTGGATTTCTTTATTAGAAATGAATAGTCATTTTGGTACTTGGAAGGCTTGGAGTGTTCCATCAACAGTGTCACAATTGAATTAAAAATCTCTTGGCTGTCTAGGGCTGTAATATGCTTCACTGTAGGAGATATGCTGTAGCTGCTGCTTCTCATGGATGATCTTCATGCATTTGTGCTCTTTTTACCAGGTAGCCAAAGATGTTTCTGTCAGACTGCACCATGAGTTGGAGAGTGTGGAGGAGAAACGAGTTAAAGCAGAAGATGAAAATGAAGTCCTTCGGCAGCAAATCATTGAGGTGGAAGTATCCAAGCAGACGCTGCAAAATGAGCTGGACAAGTTAAAAGAGGTAAGCAATTGTCAGGAAAACCTTGCAGAGCAGTATTGCTGGGTTAGACTGGAAATTTGGCACACAGGTGTCTTAGACTAATTCTTACATGAAATGCTTGCTGATATTGCTTGTACAATTGCCCCAAAGGTCTCCTTTGTTATACGTCCCAGATACATCATCGGTGTTTTAGAATCAATAGAGATGTAGGTGAGTGATGCTCCACTTTTTGTCTGGGGCTTTTTTCACAGGGCTTCTGTCCCATTTTAAACTGTCTCCTTAAAAACTCTCTTCCTGCTTGAGCAAAACTCTCTTTGATTTGACTCCAGCTAGCTGTGGGCCTTCTTTACACAGACTGGGACTTCCACCTATTTGTAAGTCAAATGAGGTGTGCATGACTTGTCTCTGAGAGCAGGGCTTAGATAGGCAAGCCGCTGTTTTGGCTGGTACTCCTCGGTGGTGGCAGTGGAGCCATCAGCATGAGCTAGGCAGCAGGAATGTGGTCTGTAATGTATAAATAACATTCCCCTTCAGGCACAGAATCACTGTCTCTTGAGAAAAGGGATAATTTCAACTGGTGCTGACACATAGTCATACTGGGTAAAGTGACGATCCTTGGAAGCGAGTGAGCTGAGGAGCAGGGGACCGTAAAGGAAAGCCAAATACTAAGCACAGCTCTTTGCTGGAGCCTACATCCCGATCTGTAGTGGTATTTCTGTTCTCTTAACAGTACAGCAGATTGGCAGCTCACAGCCCCTGCTCTGTTTTAAACCAGATTGAGATAGAGCATTTAAGCATAATGAGGTAAGGCATTTATCCTCTGAGCCCTGGTCAGATTTAGAGAGCTGGTGCAATTATGTGTTATTTTAATCTTTCCAACATTACTTGTAAGTCAACTGGCACAAAGCCTGTCTCAGTTTTATGAGGACAACCCCTAGTTAATCTCTCTGTGCATCTGAGTTATGAGTAGTCCAGTGCAAGAGTTTTGGAGGGTTTTGTACCTAACAGAACAATTTTTAGCTGGTATCCATATCAGTGTTGCTTAGATCACTTGTGAACCTGACACAGAAGATAAAGTCTGCATGATGTTTTAGCTGTTTTTCTCCTTTCTCAGAGTTATTTGTGAATACTGTGCTAAATGGACATGATACCATGTTACAGGGTGTGCAGTCTCTATTCTGTGCAAAAGTAACATCTCATCCACAGTACCAAAGGTATTGCTTGTTAGTGATTAACACACAGGTCCACTGGGTATTTGCTTGATGGTCCTGGAGTTTAAGCAGTTTGAGAAACTAAATTGTGGGTGAGTAGTGGGGGAAAAAATGGTCCAGCAGTGCTGAATTTACCAGGCTGAATTTACCTTGCTGCTTATGTTGCGGCAGCCTAGTTGTGCTGGGAAGCTCTGCTAACTCAGCTGTCTCTCTGCTGGATTGCAAGATGAAGTGAATATACAGTTTCTTTGGAAGCATTCCTTGCCCCATAAGAGGCAAAAGCTGGAGGGGAGCTAGGGATAGGGAGAGATAGCAGGTGGAATGATGGGATGTATTCATGCTGATCTGGAGATAATACAGGGCATAAGATGGATCATGAGATGTAGTAGTAGTAGTAGTAGATACTCTGGTTTCACATGCCATGAGTTGTGGTTTCTCCAGCAGTCACAGTTTCACAAGGTCACAGGAGGTGAGAAGATGGAGCTTGGAGTCCTTGGCAGGTCACACAAGGACAGATGAGCCAAAAGCTGGAGAAACCCAGCTATGCATGTGTCAGATAAGTGTGCGTTTGCAATGTTGTTGACATTGCTAAAAAAAAGAAATTATTCTTCACTCAAGATGTGTTCAAATGACTACCAAAAGCAGTGCCTCCTTAGGCACATTTAATATGTGCAAGGAATGTATTACAGACATGGCATTGGGAAAGCTAGTGCTTTATGGATCAGGACAAAAATGACCCCAAATCCATGTAGCATATTCTCAATCCACCCTGACTGTGCATCTTGTCTATCTAAAGGCTGACAGTTAGAAGAAGCATTTTCCTATCCAGTCCTGGAGCATTGCCTGAGACCCAGTTAGATAGTATTCACTCTCTGATATAACTTACTGCAACCATATGCTCATTCTCTGTAATATCCTTGGCTATTCTCAGCCCTTTTCCTCTACCATCGGATCAACCAAAAGGTTTTCTCACATCTGTGTTCATATTTATTGCTTAATTCAGTGCTAGCTTCTGCTTTGGCCTGCCGTACAATTCCCTTGGGTCCCATTTCTCACTGCAGTAGATGGCATATATGTCGATTATCTTTAATGTATTTTGCATACTGAAATACCTTTAGGAATTGTACACATCTCTGAAAGCACTCTTTCTTTAAAGCTACCCTTACTTTTTATCATAATCTTTTGAAGAATTCCTAACATTTATCATGTTTAGAGCAGTTATGTATTTTTTTTATCTCAATACCTGTTTTGATCTGCTGTGATATTTTCAGCAGGACTTCTTGGGTGTGTAATACATACAGGCTCATTCTATCAAAATAAAATTCTTACTTCCTTAAGAAAAAAGCCTTACAGTTTTAACTGGGAAATTACTTTTTGTCTCCTACTGACCATGTAATTTCAAGTTGTTGTATTAAGTAGATATGAGAGAGACTTTCCTCTTTTGTCGCTAAATAATGTCAGTGTGTTTTACCTTTGAAAATAATCCTTCACAGTCCTCCCCTCCTCTCCTCTCCTCTCCTCTCCTC
>VZTX01002567.1:130999-195755 GCA_013400915.1 Pardalotus punctatus | reverse complement strand
CACAGTCCTCCCCTCCTCTCCTCTCCTCTCCTCTCCTCTCCTCTCCCTGTGAATTGTTGCTAATGCACTTCCCTCCCCAGTCCCAGATGCTTCTGGATTCCCATTTCATGACATGCTTTCAGAAGATTTTGCATAATCTATCAAAACAGCATCTAGGCTCTTGTTTTATTCTGGTATCTGCCAAATGCTCCCCATCAACAAAATATTCTGATTTTCACTGATTGTTTCAATAAGGGGCTGTCAGATAATTGGTGAGTCACTTGCAGGTTTTTAGGATAATGCCACCTCCTTCTTTCCCTTTGTCTTTTTCTTTTCTTTCATAAATGTGCTCCATCCCTCCAACCTTTTGCTGCATTTCCTGTGTTTTGAGCTAAGATACAAGTTTATAAGGATGTTTAACGAATGCTTGTGGATTTTGTCCAATTCTGATGTCTTCCAGTTAGATATCATTCTTCTCTGAATGTCTTCATCAGTATCCTGGCATTCACTTTGCTTACTCATGCCACTCTACTTCCTTTTCTTTTCTCATTTCTCTAGCCAAAAGATAATATAGTTCTTTCCTTTCCCATAATACTTCCTATTTTTTTCAGATTTTACTCATTTATCACTGTGTAGGTTTGTCATCTGCTACTCTTGCCAGAAATACTTCCAGCGATTCTTCTGAAGATACTTTTTTTCACTGGCTAGTAATGTTTTCTCACTGAATGTTTTTTAACTTTACTGACTGTACCAAGTTTTTTTGTTTCAGTCTTCTCTAACTGCTGAAGCACTGTGGTTCATTGATTTTTTTTTTCCCCCCATGATTACATTCACCGACTTTTTCAGTTTTCCTTTTTCAGATCTTCCCTTTCTGTCTTTTTTACTGTGAACTTTTCAGCTGGTTTTGGGCCACCCTCTGATACCTTTTTCTGTTGCATTCTTCATCAGACCTGCAGAGTTTTCCTACTGCTGTGAACACTTCTTTGTAGCATATCCTGGGATGTTTCTGAGAGCTGTCCTTTCTAGGAATTTGCTGGGATTTTCTGTGATTTATCAAAGCTGCTTCCTCCTTACAACTGTAGAAGCAAAGGCAGAGTGCCCTCACAGATTCGATAGGAACACATATCCCTGCCAAGGCTTACTTGCTTTTTCCTCATGTTGTCTGGGTTATTAATATTGCCATTTGAGTCAATAGGCTGCCAGGAGAGAAAAAAAAATTACTCCATCACTAACAAATTACCTCAGCAATATCGCTGCAACTGTCATTTTCCTCTTCCTAATATCCTAATGCACTTTGTGAGAAATACTGATGTATATTAAGAATTTTTCTCAATCAATCAACCAGCAAGCATTCAGAAGACTTTTTTCCAAAGTTTGCTTTCCTTTGCACCAATGCAAAGCCCTTAACAATTCACTTCTGAGGACCTACAAATCAGAATTTTTCTCAAAGGCTTGACAGTAGCAAGTGGATTTTCTGTGAGAACTCAGTATCTCCATTCAACATCTAACTCAATTCAAACGTCATTTCCTTGGAGCCACCAGGGCATCTCTAGGGAACTTCTTCCTTATATTTTCTCAGGAAAGATATTTCACAAATCGATGGTCTATTTTTAGTCTAAGTGTAAACAACAAGGAAATCATGCTTGGCAAGTGTTGGCTGCCTTTATGCACAGTGTTAATTAATTTCTCTGCAAGCAATACCTCTCAGAGTAACCTTCTCACTGAAAATTCAGTACCTGGGGAAAAACAAACCATTTTTGCTACTAATTGTAGAAATGCACTGAGATGGCACAGGGCCCACTCGTGTTCCCCATGAGGACAATGAGTCAGTTGCTTGTTTCAGCTGCTAAACATGTGTTTTCCCATGTCCTTTGTCTGGGTTTGGTGCTGTGAACCAGGGTAGAGAGGCAGAGCTGTGGAAGCACTGACACTGCTGGGGAAGGGCAGCCCTGCCAGACCTGACAAAGAGAGGGGAGGAGTAAAGTCAGGGGTAGCAGCTGCTGAAAGATTTGACGTGAGTACTATGAAATGGGTTAGCAAGAAATTAATGAGAACTGTGAAACTGGGAAGAAAGGGGCATTTATTGGTTGTGTGTTGGCCGTCCAGAGCAGGTGACATTCTCTCTTAGGGCCACTGGAAGCAGAAGAACTAGAGGGGGAACAACTGGAGGTGTTGCTTTCTGTTTTGCAAGGACCTCTGCTGTAGCAGCAGCCTCCCACATGACTCTGAGGTTTTCTTGGTCAGCTCCTAAATTCAGTTGAAATAATTTGTGCTTCAAGCCCTTCAGGTGATTGGGACCATTAGAAACACAAGTGCTGTTCTCTGGGCATCATCACTCAGGAAACCACTTCCAGCTGATGGAGGGCCATGGCTGCAGCGCACATTCCCTGGTGTTTTTATAAATAAGGGTAGAGGGAAAAGGCAAGAAATCCTGTTTCCATTCATTTCTCCATGAGAGAAGTACAAGTCCTCTGGCCCTTGATAATGCTTCCAACACATCTCTTCAGGACATGGACTGAGATAAAACCAGTACCTACTATAAATGGGCTTTCCCAGGTGACCTGTGGGCTTTTTAGACTTTTATAAATGCTTTCATGCAAGAGCGTCACTTGCTTTGGATGTTGTAATGCCCAAGCTTATTCTCTCCTCCTCCCCTGCAGCACCTGATTTTTGAGGCACAGTTCAAGAACTGCTGCTTTTAACAGTCAAAGAAAACTTTCTGTTAAAATATTTGTTTTAACAGAGTGAAAAGCTACATTCAGAAGCTTATAAAAATGATAGAATTATACAAGACAATTTGAAAAGTCTTTCAGACATATTATTTTGAGACAAATTTTCCTCCAAAGTGCAAGTGCACTCCTCTAATATCAGTAGAGGTGGAGAGCATTTTCCTCATAGAAGAATTCTGCTCTATAAACATAATATAGCAAAATGAAATCTGGAGGCTGCTGTGTGTGAAATCTGGAGCTGAGTGTGACAGTGATTTTCATTGCCATGAACCTTGTAAGTAGGGCATAACATGTGCTGCATGTGTGTAAAGTGTGATTATTCCAATCTGAAATCACATTTCCCTCCTTTTGCTCTGATACAAATACATAGATATGGTGTGAAGTGGTACGCAAGTGGTGAAGAAATGATTTTTGGTGAAAACACTTGTTTGTATAAAACATTACCATATGTTTTCATTAGCTAGGAATTTATACATGTTTATTAAGGTGGTATATAATGTTTTTCAGTCATTTTTCAAGTGAAATTTACTCACAGAAGTAGGGATATACTGTGAAAATTCTTTTATTTTTGTAATACATTTCCTTTTTTAGCTATCAATGAAGGGAAATATATGAGAAACAGGACAAGATTCAAGTAGCACTAAAAAGACTAAGCAAGAACACTATGTTGACTCAATAACCCTGTTTAGGATTTAGTGCTTGTGACAGTTTTGAGTAATGAAGTCTAATGCAATACTTATAACTAAACCCATTAACTGAATGAAAGTTTTACTGCAGCACCATTTTGTCTCCAATATCTTTTTTTCACTGTGATAAATAATGAATTGGTACCTACCCACAGTGAATGATTTATCCTTGTTATGGCATTTCAGGAACTGTACAGTTATTGAAATGGTCTACTCCTTCTTGCTAGGAGGGAATGAATGGGAATAGATCTGTCTGGACTCAAAAAACATAGCAGTTAGGAAGCAAACTCAGTAACATGATTTTTTATTTTTTTATAAGTAATTATATTACACACGTTCTAATGCACCATCCACATTTCTTTTTAGAAATTTAAAAATATATTTAAACAAAAAGGACCCCTGAAATTTTCAGAATATTTTGTGTCAGTCTCATATGTTTATAAATGCCCCTCCCTGAGAAGTATCTGCATCTGAAATTAAGATTTATTATTTACCAAATAAGTTGCCACGAAACTTCAACTAGTCTTTATTTTCTAGGTATTTGTTATTTGTTCAGATTTGCCAGCAATCATCTGACAGAACTTCCAAATCCTATTGTAATTTTTGAAGTGAGTGATTTTGAGAAAAAGTAACAGTGATTCTGCTCGTCAGATCCAGAGCTGTCTGATGCAAAACTGCTGCTCTTCTGTTACTCAGCCTGAGTGGAGTCTCTCATCCCAGGCAGGGGCTTCCACTAACTCACTGCCTTCATTCCTCCCGAATACTTTGAAGGACCACAACTGGCCTTTGCATGTGGAGAAATTGTGTTTAAGTGATGGTGTTTACAGCAGAAAAAATGACCTACCATAGCTGCATGATTGTCTAGGTACTGCTTAGTTACAAGGAAATCTTTGTATGATAAATGAAATTTCTCTGTGCTTCATTAATCATGCATTTTTCTTACTACATAGAAGAAGTATTTTGGAAACTTTTTCAATAGCAGAGACTGGCATGGAGAAGTTCAAATAGTGTATTATCAGTCTCCCCATCCTCCACCCAGTTACCAAAAATAATCCTGCTGTCTGTCACATGGGCTTCAGCAGTGACGGTGCAAACAAACTGTAGTCTCTGTGACATTTTCATTTGAAAAATATGGACTTCTTTTTTCATTCCATACACTAATATATCCATAATATAACTAAAGGTTTTCTTCAGCAAACCCTTGCAAAATATTGGTAGCAAATCCTTCAAGTGCTGTTCTGGGGGGAAAAATTAGTGTATGCTCTCCATATTCTGAATCGTGTTTCAATTGGGGCATAGGTGAAGACAGTACCCTTTCTTTTCCTTGCCAAGGTGTGGGCAAGACTTTGTTTCAGGAGAAGTAAACTCTCACAGCATGCTGCTGTTTCTGTGAACAGAAGCTGTGATTTAAAGCTGGAGTATCCACGGCTAAATGCACCCTGACGTTGATTAGGTATATCCCCTGTCATTCCACTCTCCAGTGAAACTAATTCAGATCAGCAACCATCTGGCAACTGTTCCTGCGGGAAGTGTCCTGCGGTGTTTGGGGTGGAGGTGGATACCGGGGCATCGCAGTTCCAGAGATACCTCATGCCCTGCCCTCCCTGCTTTCCTCCCAGGGCTCAGAGGAGCCAGCACAGATCCCAAGTGAACGTAGCCTTGTGCATATCAGAGAGCTCCAGCTGAAGGAGAAAGGGTGTACAAACCTGTAAAAAAGCTCCCTTGGTTGGTGCTCGCTGCAGAGCTGGCATCAGTGGCCACCAGTGCCACCACTCCTGGGAGGCACAGCTTCCCTGCCGCCCTTGCGCTGGCTACCGGTGAGCAGGCACCAACTGTTTTCATCTCACATCACTGGTAATTCCATCCTGGCGTCTGGAGCTCTGGGTAGCAGGATGGAAAAGAGGAAGAGACAGTCTGTCATGGTGAGAAGAGGAACTTTGTGAGATGCATAGTTTCTTAAATTTTCCAGATTGCCTGTGGTTTTTGGTTGTGATGATGCTGCACTTAGGAATACGCGTCACATCAGAGCATTGGCTGCCGTGGGGATGGCACTGTCCGGAAATGCTTAGCAAGGTGAAAAAAAGTCAGAGTTATTGATTTTTGTCCTTCTTTGAAAGGGTTACTTGATTATTTCTCTTCTGAAATTAATTATTTAGACTTGCTTCTCTAGCTCTATTTTGAAAAGGAGAACGTAACTTATTGCACAGATAACTTATGAATTATTAACATTGCACTACTCAAGCTGTCAGAGGATGAATGAGAGGCAAAGATCTGGCTGTCTTGGCAAGTTTTGCATTGCCACATGCTATGGCACTGGACTTTCTCCCTTCTCCATGCCTGGCACTGTGCAGGTAAACCTGGCTCCACTGCCCAAAGCCTTGCTGGCTGAAAGGCAGCCCAGCTCAGCACAGTGCCACACATCGCCTGCGTCTGTCAAGAAGTTCTCTGTTCCCCTGAAAGGGAAAAATGGAGTCAGCTGGTGCAAGTAGGTTGGGAAAAGGGTTTAAGTGGTAAAGAGGTGTAATTACATGGTTGTGACTCTTCAAGCAACTTCTAATCAGCACATTTTGCTGGTCTCTGAAAATAACCTGTTTCTTTGGGCCACAGATGAGGATACTTTCACCCTTCTTGCTCTCTTTGCAAACACAATCCATGCCAAAGTGGTGCTGTGTGTAGTACTTCAGCCCCTTTCTCATCCCCACAGGGCTGGTCCCCACACACTCCTTGGTTTTGCCAGCAGTTATATCAGCTGGGAGCTCACTGCAAGGTTAGGGTGTTTTTTCACCCTGTTCCTACACTCAGCCTGCAGAAAAATGCCTGGGAGGGAGACAGTATCTGTTCTGTGGGAGGAGGCATGGCAAAGCCTTCACTTGATTTAGGTTTGAGTTTGATGTGCCTTGATGTGAGAAAGCCTGAAGTTCCTTTAAGTACCCATAATGGTGGTTCATTCACTTTAGAAAAATGACAGTCTGCCCCAATGGGTACATTACTTGTGCTTTCTGTGTTTCCTTTTCTTTTTACTGTATATTTTGTCACAAAATGGAAGCTCTAGCCCAAATAAACATTACAAGATATTCTTACCCAACTATGAAAATTTTAGGTCTTGCTCCAACAATAGTAGCCAGAGCTGGGGAGGGTAAGTTGTGCTGATATTTAGGGACATCAACATAATGCCTGAGTGGGCAGAAGCAGCACAATGATCCATCTGAGACTGCCAGATGCACATATTGCTCTATTTAAGGCCTCTTTCTCAGGGATCACTCCAAAATAGTTGCAGTCCAATCTCTTCAGTGCTCTCTTGCCTCAGTCAGCCGTGCCAACAGAAAGTGGGTCTTGTGCAGAGATTGGTGAAGGCAGCTCACCTCATGGTCGCTCTGTGCAGAGTTCAGGATAAATTCCCCTCCCTGAGTTTAGTGGTGTCAAAACAGCAGACTTTGAAGGGATGGAGAAGGGAATAAAGTAATTAAATTATATGATAAAACAGTTCTAAGGCAGACACAAATCTGAAAATCTTTAAATTGTTTTTCTCTTTAACATTTTTCATCACATATATTTTTCTATAAAAAATAATTGAGGATTTTTTTTTGTTCCTCTCTTCTTTCCATTTTCAAGAGTCTGGTCCTTCACAGAATAATAAAAGAGTTTGATTTGTGCAGGACCCTTAAGTGTCATCTGGCCTAATCCACCTGCAATGAACAAGGATGTCTTCAACTAGATCAGGTTTTTCAGAGGCCCAGTCTGACCTTGTATGTTTCTAGGGATGGGGCATTTACCAGCTCTCTGGGAAATCTGTTTCAGTGTTTCATCACCTCATCATAAAAAATTTCTTCCTTATGTCCAATCCAAATCTATCCTCTATCAGTTTAAAACCTTTACACCTTGTCCTGTTGCAATAGGCTTTACTAAAAATCCTCATCTCATTGTTCTTATAAGACCCCTTTAATTTTAAAATGCTTCCATAAAGTCTTGACAGAGCCCTTTTATCTGGACAATGAGCCATTGACCACTATAGTCTGATTGTGACCATCCAACCAATTCCTCATGCACGAAACCGTCCACCCATCAAATCCATATCTCTCCAACTTAGAGAGAAGGATGTTGTGGGGGACCATGGAAAAGGACTTACAGAAGAACAGATGGCATCCACTAGCTCTTCCCTTGCCCACGGATGGCGTCACTCCATCACAGAAGACCATCAAGTTGGTCAGGCAGGACTTGCCCTTGGTGAAGCTGTGCTGGCTGTCTCAAATCACCTCCCTGCCTTCCATGTGCCTCAGCATAGCTTCTAGGAGGATCTGTTCCATGATCTTCCCAGGCACAGAGGTGAGGCTGACAGGTTGGTCATTCCCAAAGTCCTCCTTTCTAAAGGAATCCTTCTGCTTTTCCATTGTCATTCTTGTGTTTCTTTTATGATGAATTTACTAATTTGTTGATTATTCCCAAAGCAGAAGATGTAGTGCGTATTGCCACAGGTATCATAAACTGAGGCCAATTATAGGGGAAGGTTCCCATAATAGTTTGGGGAGGAACTGAAATATAGGTCCTACATTACTTATAAGGATGTGAAATGGTGGGAATCACTTGTGGGAAGAAGCTTCCTGTTGTACCTTGACCATTATGTACTAAAATTGTAGCATGATAGTCATTATGTTCTCCGCTGTTGTGGTCAGCTGTCAGGGTATGTGAATATAGTCTCTGGATTGCCTTCACAAGAGAAAGGAAAAAGAAATTGTGGCTACTTTCCTTAAAAAAAAACAAACAAAAAACAACCAAAACCAACCTACCAACAAAAAAAAAAAAAAACAAAAAACAAACAAAACCAACCTACCCACAAAAAAAAAAAAAAACAAAAAACAAACAAAACCAACCTACCCACAAAAAAAAAAAAAAAAAGACTATATCTTTAAAATGTCCAGGACAGCACTTCTCCCTTTGGGTGTCCTGCATCTCCTCAGATGGTCAAACAGATCAGCTTTCCTCATTCCCCTTCTACAGGTCCCTCATAGGTGGGATTCTGTCATCTTCTGTTCCTTCCTTTTCTTCTTCACTCTACTATTTTCCTCAGTGTATTTCAGATATGGTTGCTAAGTTGAATGCTAAGTTGAACACAAAATTCTCCAGTGTATGCAAACCAGCCCTCGAGGTTAGGGGCAGCTGGGATGTGCAGGACTTCAGACACACCTTGGGACAGCAGTGCTGAGGGCTGAGCTGTACCATCTGGCAAGTTATTTTACAGTTGCTGCCAGAAGCTTCTCCCCTAGGTCAGGACTTCAGGAAAGAAAAAACATCTTTAAACAGGAAGCTTTTTCTGCTATTTATGTTTCCACCTGCTCTCAGTTTCCCTGAAAATACCGTGAGAACATTCCCGTGGTGGGATAATCTGTCACTTCCATTCTGGGCCCTACTGTAGTAAGTGCAAAAAACCAAACCAAATGGAAAACAATGTGTCAGTGAATATTAAAGTCCGGGTGGTTTTTATCCTACAGTGTTGATTTCATTCTTGGGTAAAGTTTTGCATCTGTTCAGTTTTGTTTGAGTGAACAGGTTCACACAGCCATGGAGGAGACTGTAATTTAAATAACACAAATTCGGAGATGTCTCTTGCTTCTCTTGGACAGAACTCTGGCAAAAATAGCCATATATAAGAAATTGTGTATCCTTTTGGGGGAAAATGTGAAAAATAGAAAGAGTTCCTGTGGTTCTGCCCAGGAAGATGAGCCATTGGCACTCCTGCAGCTGCTTTTCATTGAACAGGGTTTTGTGCTCTCAGGCTGTTGGAAGAAACAGGAACATTGCATGAATTGCCGTCCTTCCAAGTTGGTATGAATAAACACTGTGGAGAACTTCACCGTTGTTTCTTTGCTACAAGATGATCAGGAGAAAATTTGACAGTAATTTTCTTAGTCAAAGGGAAGGAAGAGGGAGCCTTTGGGGGATGAGCAATGTTGACATGGACATTTCACACATGCTTTGTTGTCTTCTTGGATGCTTTCCTTAAAAGTAAGAGTAAGAGAAAGGCTTTGGATACAATATCCCACAGCTATCCACAATATAATGCTCAACAAGAAGTACCATCCTTCTTCAAAGAGTCTGGTATTAAAAGAAAGATCTTTGTCACGCTACTACATGATTTTTCACTGTGAATACAACCGAGAGAGCGGGAAAAAAGAAAGCCTTTCTGAAGGCTTCAGTTTCCTCAACCAACCAGCATGTAATTCTCAGTGTATAAAGACTGACAGTGCTTTCCAGGGTTCGCTACAACCAGTAACTAATAAAGGCATTTTCACAACTGAACCTGACAGTCTGTTAACTGGTTTTAGATGCAGGTGTTGATTGGATCCTGGCACCTTTACTCCAGGTCATCAGCTGACATAATTGAAGGGGACAGGAGCACTAATTAGAATGCAAAGGTTGTCATCCTTGTCATATTATAATCTGGTCTTTAAAACCAAAACCATCTTTTCATCCCTTTCCTGGTCTGCAGCTGATTTGGTTCCACACTTGGTCACTCTTATCTCTTGCTCTGAAGTCCTGGAGTTGGGTTTTGCTTGGCAGCTCAGAGAGGAGAAAGGGAAGAATATGAGATTTCCTCATGGGCAATCAGGAGAGGAAATAGTTCAGATAAATCGCCCACCACTGAAGGCTCATTTTACTCCTGTTTCATATGAGGACCTGCTGGGTGAGGAGGATGTGGCAGTAACCACTTGGAACTTTGTGATGGGGAATGGGGAATAGAAAGCCTTGGGATAATGTTGATTTAGCTTTAATTTTCTATTCAGGGGTGCCTTGTGTTGCGAGGATCTACTGCTCGTAGCTGATTATCCATAATCAAGACATTTCAAACAAAGCCATTAACAGAAATATTTCTAGTCTACCTCTGAAATTCGTAATAAAGGTTTAAAACCTTAAACCAGATTGGCAGGTTGACATTTCTAAGAATTGTTTTTGCCATGTAAAACTGCTAGCATAAAAGAGACTCAGCATCGTTAAGGATTTATTGAGCTTCTATTTTCTCCATTAAAGTACTGACTATTATTTTCAAATGAAAGATGTACCACAATGAAATCATTAGTGACAGTGCATTTAGGGATTTTTTTGACAGCACTCCTAACTATTATAGCCAGGTAGCCACTCTGCCTGTATGACATACATAGCAGTGACAACTTATCTTTTCCTCTTTGATAGGAGATGGAGAATTTTACCAGAAGGGAGCAGATATCAGAATGTCAGAATGATCATAGCTACCTCCAATTTTGGGTTTTTTTAAGCTCATGGGGTAGCAACTTTGGCCTTTTACTTTGTTTTCTTTCTTTAATTGCGTACCTATTTTTTTTTAATTTATTATGACTGTGTATTACAAACACAGCCTTGGGGACTGAGATGATAAAATTAAAAGTAAAATATCCTATTACTGCCCAGGTATGTCCATGTTAAGCTTTCTAGGAGCTTAGCATTCACTTCATAGGAATTTTGAAATATGGGAGAAACTGATGACAATACTTACATATTTCCAAAGGATTGAAGGTAGGGTAATTGGATCCCTAGAGTCAAAGGTCTGATTGCTGTCTGTGTGCGGTTTTAAAAGAGAAGCTGGCTCTGTGGTGAGATCAAGACAAGCCTTCATAGGTAACAGTGGCTATCTCCAGAGGCAGACTTCCCAGCTAAGAGATGTTTTTCTGTCTCAAATTGTTTATTATTCTTACAGACATAATTAGTCCTTTAGGCTAATACATATGGATCAAAGTACCCATTATTTTGGTTTGATGTCCAACAGCAAACAAGTGCCTGAGGTTTAGAGAAGTATTTTGGCTGCAGCGAAATCAAATATGAAGGCTTCAGGATCTTGCAACTGTGGATACTCTAAAAAGTTGCTAAAAACCCCTTCGATGGAAGTCTTGTGGTGGAGTCCCTGCTCCTGCCCATATGGTGTGGGATCCAGGGACCACACAGTCCCTTTTCCCTATGTGCGGTACCATTTTGTCGACTCCAGACTGTCAGTTCAGCATTGGGGCAACAGGTAATGAACTAAAATCTGGTCTAGGTGAGTTTTAGCAGTTATAAGTTTAAAAGGTATTTTTGTTCTTTGAAATGGTGTTTAAATCAGCATCTGGGGCTTGCTGTTTGATCAAGCAGACCTTCAAGGTAATTCTCTTTAGGGTACTTTTTGATTGCCAGTCCTGAAATCTCAGCATGGAGTAAGGTTTGTTTGTAAACAGCAGGAAGAAAAGGTTCTGCTGACAGACTGTATTCCTTGGCATGAGTTGACTGCTCTCTGCTAAGAGAAGCAGAGGTAGCCTCTTGCAATTGCACATCTGAGGGCCCCGGCCAACCCCCCAGCTCCTGCCTTCAGTAGCAGATAATTTATTCGTCTGCCAGAAGGAATGGAAAAGAACACGTCTCCTTTCCTTTCTTTGCCAAGCATCGGGGGAACTACATGTACAAATATTCCTCTTGCAGAACAGTCTCCCGTTCTGCTGTGCACCTGGGGCAGCTGCACACTGCTTGCCTACTTGCAGATACACCAGCTGCAGGTGGCTGTCTCTCTTCTGCTCTTCTTCAGAGCATTTGCTAGATAAGGGATACTGGAGCCAAAGGTTCAAAGTGAAAATTCACCTGTGACAGTGAAAGTATCTCTTAATTCTCAGAAGATTTAATAGTTATCTGGGATTGTGTGCATCCTCTGTATTTTGTCTCACAATTGTCAGCAGAGTTTTCGTGAAAGGGCAACAGAAGGGGGAAGGAAATGATAATGCTCAGATTTTTAGAGAATGATGGTACAAAGGGTAGGATTGTGGAAAGAGAAGAGCTCTTTCAGATATAAAACATGATAAATTGCTTCAGCATAATGATGCTCATCAGAAGCAAGTGAGTAGCAGAAAAGGAATGTAATTTCAATTATGCCATAAATTCACTTTTGGCTGGCTCAAACAGCTATCAGAGGGCAGTCAGAATTTCCCTCCTAACCTTAATGAAATACAAGCACTGTGATTTTAATTTGCAGTTGGTATTTCTTCTTCAGTGCAGCAGAGGTTGGTAAACACTGTCCCTTTTTTTTTTTTTTAACGTGAAGTCTATTTGCTTGGAATCATTCCTCTGTTTGTATTATTAATTCCCTGTTTTTTTACTGTGTGAATTTCCTGTGATGATCTCATGATGTTTACAGCATTTCATGCAATGGTGTAAACAGTGACTTATGTCTTGTTTTCATATTTGGGTGTGGCAGGGAGTAGCCGCATGCAAACTGCTGGTGAGCCACATCCAGGGAGTCCTATCTAATGTCAGCCTGAGACTCACTTCAGGCAAGGTAGATTTGCTGCTAATGCCGTCAAGCTTGAGGACTGTCTCCACTGAGTTCCAGGGGGATTTAAACAGTAGTGAGAAGAGATAGATAAATAAAGAGAAAACAAAGAGTATGCTAAAAATTAATTTAAAGTATCACTGGTTGCTATTACAAAGGCAAGAAAGAAAACATTCAGTGAAAATTCATGAATGTGCAGTGCTGCTGTGTACGCAAGGATTTTGAGTAAACTTAAACACATTTTTAGCCAATATAACTGCTTCAGGTATGAGTAGCTTTTTCATACTCTCAAAAATGAAAGTAAGGTATTTCAGAGTGTTTACTGACATTTAGTAATGTGTTTGGGGCTATCCAAATGTTTTTAGTCAGAGACTCTCACTGTATTTCAGCAAAGTTAATAAATTAGGTAATGGAGTTATCTGTGTGATTTACTCCAAGTTTTACTGATGGGAGAAAGCGAGACACAGGATTATTCAAAACATGTACTACTTTTTGTCTGTTTATTCCTGATCTGTTGAGTAGGAATGGCCATTGGGCTTCAAGACCCAACTACTATGCAATGAATTCTTATTCTTTAACTGCAGCTACAGTAGTATATTCACGGATATGTTCGAAAACAGCTTTGTATTTTATTTCATTTTTCTGATTAGAATTGTAATATGTGTGTGCCTAAAGAGTTACTGTCTGATTTGGGGATTCTTTCATTGGCTGCCCTCCAAATCACAGCTTTTAACAGCAATCTTTAAACCCCCATCACTTCTCCTCACTGTTTACTCTAGAAAAAGTGTTTCTGCTGCTGACTTTGCTCCCCCAGTCTAAGACAAAGTGACTTTTATACTGGCACAGAGAGTTGCCAGAGGCAGAAGCTATTACAGAATAACTTGTTGGGTAGACAGCGTAAACAAGTCACCAGTCTGTGAATCTCAGGGCTACATGGTTATCACTGAAGGGCAAGGATTTAGGAAGGCTCAAAGGAGACTAGGCATGCATCTGTGATGTGAAGTGAGCAACCAGACCTGTCATACAAGTGCAAATGTTACCACCAGTTTTAGGAATGAAGGCAACACTTGATTTAGGATTTAAGTACACATTGAATTTGGAGATTTACCTGGGGTCCCATTAGCTTGAAGGGATTTCCTGAAGAAGGTTCTTCTTTCAGGCTCTGTCAGTAATCATTCCCAACTTGCTTCGCAAAGGGAACGTGCAGGTGTCTCTCAGTCTGACATGCATAACCTTGCTAAAAGCACACTCATTGAAGCTGAGAAGCTTCACAGCCCCAAATCCCTAACAGAAGGGATTATATCTGAATCGGCCCTAAATTGAAACTCCAGTTTCATATTCTTCCTTCATCTGAGCTGTTAGAAATCCTCATTCAAATGTCAAATGTCCATTTCTGTAATGTGTTTTGGCATTTCATTTTTTTATTTTCAATACAGCTTCCGGACATGGCTGGCTTTTCTTAGTTGATTCCTATCTTCTCCTCAGGAACTTTAATTAAAAATAGTCCATCCTAATAATGCAGTTGCTTGTGTAATTTTTCTCTGACAAAATAAATTACAGTAGGCTATATCATCTGGTTGCTTACTTATGGAATTTTTTTAAATTTAAATTGCCAGATCAACATCTAGTCAGTTATTCAATTGAAAGGCTTTTACTTTTAGTATTTTTTCCCAAAGGCATGTGAAAGAAAGAAAAACTACAGATTTTCTAGGAAACCTGAGAGTCCAGTTTTTAGATGGTGCATGGTTTTAAGTTTTTTTAGCAAGGTTTACACTGCCATCATGGATGTGTAAGCTTAATCCTGACTGTAGTAAAACAGGATTTAGTGGTGTTCTGTACCTTCCTAGCAAAGCTAGAGCAACAGGATTTGTGTGGGTAGGTGTGTGAGAGGAACAACTGCATAACAGATCTGCAGTCGCTTGTGGGCCTCAGCATTGTTGGGGGATTTGGGCTCTGGGTTTGTGCAGGGGAGGAGCTGCCAGACTTAGGCCAGCCTCCTTCTCCAGGACATGAAGGGAGGGACATGGTGTGGCTGAGCTCAGCACAGTCCTTTGGGCATCGCTTTTTTTGCTGGGATTGGAGAAGATGAATCTAGCAAGGGTCAAGCTTCATGCAGAAATATGGGTAGTCCTTTTCTTTGTTCACTGAAATGTGTTAAAAAATGTCCTCCCAGATTTCACATCCTTTGGAAAGGAGTTAAATAAAATCTATTGGTCCCCTTCTTACATTTATCAATACGTTGTAGAAAAAACAGCTGCAGGAAGTGTGACCAGGGCATGGGCGTTGTTGTTCTCACACAGGTGGGAATTGGCAGGAAGGAATCTGGCAGACCAAGGGCACTGTGTGCAGGTTGGTGCCTCTGCTGAGAAACAGAGAAGAGGACAAGAACTAATCCCATGCCACCTCAGCACTGCTTGGAAAGTTCAACCCAGAGTTTTTTTTAGTTTTATTTTATAGCATTCAGGAGATGCAAGTGACCTACTTTCCCGCCTCTCAGTGCCTGGACACAAGTTCCTGCTCCTGCTGGGGGCTGGAGTCACTCACCCAGGCTCACTGGGATGGTGCCTGTGTGACACTGCACACCTGGTGGGCTGGGAACAGGGAATCACCCTGTGGCTCAAAGCCACCCCTGAACCCAAACTGGGTGGCAGCCCTGGGAAGCAGCCATGCACCCATCCCTGCAAAGGTGGCATCCATCGTGTCCTTCTCCTAATGCTGCCCTTCCTGAAGGATCAGTCTGTTAGCCTAGCAGCACCAGGCTTGGAGCAGCATTGCTGTCTGCACCCAAAACAGCTCCAAGCCCAGGCAGGAACCACTTTTCTCAGTACTAGCTGGGGACTTGGGAACAATGGCAATCTTGAAATTAGCCTCGTGGCCATCTTTGTGGGTAGGATTGATTCAGAAATCCTTGCCCAAGTCATAGGATAGGTGATACCATGAATGATCTGGAAGTTGAAGTCTACCTGAGAAGAAAGTATGTCCCTCCTATCACATGAATCCATTTGAATCTAGTCAGACAAAGGGGATTTAATCACTGATTTGCAAAGAGCCTTATTCATCAGGTGAGTGGTGAGATGCAATTTTGTTGTTCCTCAGGAGTTTGATATGCTTTGTGTGTGTACTTCTGACTCATGTTCATTGTGTTCTGTGGGTATTGAACTGATAGATGCCAAAGATGATAATGGGGAGTTATTTACCAAAATGCTGAGAAAGGCAGAAAAACTGAAGGTTTGAACTTCCTTGGAAGCTGTTCCTTTGAGTCAATATTCAAGGATATGGAATAGCAGGAAATTACTGATATCAACCCCAAGGCTCTTTGGATCCACCACACAGATTCTGGCTCTGTGCAGAGAAATAACAAGTGGTCTTCTCTGGGTAAATACTGAGGTGTGTATTAGAGGCACACAGAAACTCCAGTGAGAACTGTCTGGAGCTGTTAACAAGCTTGGCTTTCTGGCATGCCCATCCTGTAGACCTTTGCAAACACACAGAGTATTCATCTGAGGATGCAGAGATGCATATTCCAGCAAATCTGTTATAGTCTGCAGTGGATGCTAAACAAGAAATTCTTGAACAACTGGAGGTGGGAGGTCTTCAACATTTTCCATCGTAAATGTTAATGTATGTAGCAGACAGAAGGAGTATTATATAAAAAGTTAAGACTTTCACATTTTTCTGGTTTTGACCTATGGCAAGGAGGCTGATATTTGCATTATTTCCATGGTATTTTTTTCATAAGGGAGAGTTGAAAGCAAAGAATTAAAAGATTTAAACTCAAAGCAATTTGTTCCTCTGAAAGTCTGAATTAAAGTGAAAACCTGTTTAAAATTAGAAAGAAGTGAAATCAGGATGTGTCAAACTAGAAATATTTTTTTATTATAATTAAAACTTCCAGTTAGAGGCAAGTATGTCCAAATTTTTCTGAAACGCTTTTTCTATAAGAGACACCATTATAAAATGCTAAATTTCATTACCTTGATTGTGAGGGTGTTATTATAATTTTATGAGGCCCAAAAATATCCCAAATACTTCACAGAAAAGGCAGAAGACAAGTTTTCTGTCATAAACAATGTATAGTTTAAAAGCGAGGTTTGCATTAACTGTTTTAAAAGATAATGAGTAATTTTCTGAATCATTGGCTATAGTAAAGCTGAAATTTTAGCAATGATAAACCCGCTAGCATTTTCCTGAGACATGCGGTGGAGCATAAATGTAACGTAGAGGATTTATGCTGGCAAGACAAACTTGTTTATGGACGTGCATTGAAAGAGATTGTAATAAGGTCTTACTGAAAACTTCTGCATAGACTTAGACTGTGGGCAGGTCTCCTACATATGCATGAGTCAGGAGAACATATTGTCACCTGTGAAAAGACAAGCAACGTTTCCAATCGCTTCACTTCCAGTTTTCTCCTATAGCACAGCTGCAACCACGTTCTCCTTAAGACTCTCTTTCTTAATTTAGTGGTGATGAAGTACCTCTGTAAACCAAGAAGTTTCATGCTGGCCCCCTGCATAGTGGTAATGAGATCTAAAAAAAAAACAACCCTGTTTTTTGTCTTTTATTCAGTTGCTTTTTACTTTCTGGTAGAGGTTGTTTCAGACATTTTCCATTCACACTTTGTGCTCTGTATTGAAAGAGTAATTTCAAACCAGAATGGGTAAAGCTCTTGTGATTCTTCATGTTCTGAATATTCTGGTGAATTATATGAAGAGAGATTCAATTAATCATTTGAAGCTGTGTGTTTTCTTTGTATTTTCTTAACCCATTGGAACAATTCAGGATTCACATTCCCTCTGTAAGCTGACATTCGTGACTTGGAGTAATCTTAAAAGATTGTGTTGGGTTCCTGTCCAGAATGTCAGAAACTTCAGAATGGGATTTCCAGTTTTGGAAACAGGCATGTGATTCCCACTCATCTTTTTTCCTGGAATGAATTCTTATTCCTGGAAACTTACATGGTGAGGTCTTTTCCTCAGTGTGAGCATGGAATAGGTGAGCCTGACTGCAGCCCATTAATGTCAAAAAGAGATGCTGAAGTGAAATTGAACACAGCTAGTAAAGACTGTAATCAATAAGTAAAAGCATCTATGCTGTTTTATTCAGCCTTATAAATAAAATATGCAGATGTATGGTATGTAGAACATACAGCCATTATGTGCTTTATGACTTTGTGGGCACATGCATGGAAATATATAAGCAATGCCAAGCAGAGGAAGAAAATAAATGTAAGGACTGTCTAGCTGCACTATCTCTCTCCCTAATTTTATTTCACTGCCCACTTTAAGCAGATCTGCAAAATACAGCATTTCCTAAAGTGACAAACTTCCAATTGGATACGTTTTACACCATTAACAAATTTTCTTCCCCCTACATCCCACAAAAAGCCCTATGCCCATTTAGCTAGTAACCCCCACATTTTGCATCGAAGTCCAAAAACGAAGTTTCCTCCCCCCTGCTATTCATGGGTTTCCCTCTAGGGACAACAGTTTAATAATATCCTTTGTCATGCTCTGATTTCACTGATTAGGTCACTTGGGTTCCTCTGCCTGTTGTCATTTCTCTGATCATCTCCAGGTCTCTATGCTTATTGTGATAAAGCCTTTAGTCAGACAACCTTGTACCCTTACTTTTTATTCTTTAATTTTTTTCATGTTTTGAGGTGTGGCTTTTTTATTACAATAGCCTTTCTCTTCCTGGGTCAGTCACTCTCAGACCAAAGAGAATGAGCAAATTGGCAGGCTGTCTTAAGTTCTCCTACCCATGCCACCATGCCATCAATTACACTTGGGTTCATCACTTAATGAAAATAAAAATAAGCCAAATTGTCATGGTTTTAGTGCTCCCAGATGGAAAAACTCAGAATAGAGGCATTGAGACATACTCTGAGTTACTGTGGAGGTTTTAGGCCTTTAGCATCTTCCACTAGATTGTAAAACCAGAAATATATGTCCTGTTGTTTGATGACCACATGGCCCTGGAGCACTCACTCTTCTTAGAAGAGCAGGAAAATCTGCTTTATCAGTTCACTCTTGAAACTCCTCCTCTTGAAAAAAGTGTTGCACCATGCTCTGGTTATTCCAGCATCGCTACTGCATAAGTAGCATATTTGTAGCTTCCAGTGTTGCAGCTGTTCACGCCTTCAGCTGCGTTTTCAGGACTTGGAGAGACAATAAGGAGGAAAAAATGTCTGTGTAGGAGGTAAGATTTTCCAGATCTGTTCGGACTTAGTATTGTGTTGGAATAATGGGGAACAGATGAATGTGAACATAATTTTTGAAGTCCCCTTTTAGTGAAGCAGCTTTTCTTGGAGCTATTGTCCACAGTGCCTTTAGAGACCAGTGGACATACTCAAGGTGCTTTAGATAAACCACCAGATAAGCAAGAAACATTCAGTCTTTACCATCACAAGAGAATTTTGTTCCAGTTTGCTTGCCCTTAAGAGTTCCTGTTTCTATGTCTTCTGTTGATTGATGAAAGAAAGATTTTGCTTTCTGTTACCTTTATGCGGCGCTTTAGCACATTTTACAAACCAGACATGGCCAGCTTCTTCCTCTTAGGATTGCATTCATTAAACAGAAATTATTAAAAGGTATAGCTCTTGTACCACCTTGATTTGTACATTCTGTTGTTGTTTAGTGTTGCTGCTGATCTCTGACAGCTGGTGTGAATCCCAAAGATGTTAGGTTAGTACTAGCTAAAGTCTCATTATCCCTCTTTTTGTTGAATGTCACAGCCGTCTCAAAGGCTGATGGGAATGGCATCAGGCTGAAGAAAGAGGGGCCACATGTAATTACAAGTTATGTGTTCTTGCAAAACCTTCATGGCAGCAGGATGTATCAGTCCTTTCTCAATAAATCTCTCCTTTCAGTCCCTAAGTCTGGCAAAGTTCAGTTCAAATATCAGAAAATGCTGCTGCTGACAAAGCTCCTTAGCAAAGTGTTCATTTGGGGTAAATGCTTGCCTCACCAGAAGTGCAAATATGGGTCCAAATGCAGTGTTCTTCATTTACTGCCTGGCATAAAACCATGCACAAAGAAATACAGGGTCAGCTGAGATTGAAATTAACACCAAAAAGTGGTTGGAGAGATACTGTCAAGTTCTACCTGCCCATCCAAAGAAACTGCCTTCCCTGTGGCTTCATTTTTGAGGTCTCAGTTGGCCCATGTTTGCTGAATTGAGACAAGGGATAAAACGGAGTGTGGATCCAAAAATAACCACTCACATGTACTCAGATGTCATTTTAAAATTTGGTGTACTCAGGGTTTTTTTTCATTTTAGAATATTCTTTTTTGTTAGAAGTGCACAGGCAATGCCAATGCACAGGCAATGTCTCAGATTTAGGGTTGTAGTGACGCTGCTTGAAAACAGGCCAAAAAAACCACCAAAAACCCTGATAGAAAGTCCTGAAAGGGCCACAGAATTTGATAATTCAGGTCTTAAACTAATCTATAGCTGGTAAGAGTAAGAAGGAGACTTCCTGGCTCGGAAGACTATCCCTATTAACTTACCATCAGGCTTTTTGCCCATTTCTGTGAAACAGCTGGTGGTGTCTGCAGCAGAGATGTGATACCGGAAGATGGATGGACAGCTTGATTTGTTTCTGCATCCTCTCCTTACATTTCTGCTAACATGGCGTTCACATTTAGAGGCATTCAAGGATACTGGGCGGTTCCTGAAAAGGACACATGCCTTTGAGAGAAATAAATTGGTTAAGGCAGACCAGGGAGAGTCCATCTCAGTTTATGTCAACAGGGAGTCTTTTTTTTTTTTTTTTAATTTATAATTTGTATTCAGCATCTTTTTTCATTTGCAATGGAAGAATGGTCCCATATGAAGAATTCAGTATTGGTGACTCATTCCACAGCTGGCCATGGTTTTCTTTCTGAATAATGAGTATAATTATCACAAGCAAGGCTTGTTTGTGGTGGGACTTGCACCTTTTTTCTCACTGACTTGGTACATTTTTATTTTTCTCTTCACTAAGGTAGCTACAGTTCTCATTATTGCTTTTTTAAAGAGTTCTGACAAGTACTAGCATTAAAATTAGATTACATTACTTTAAAATAATAAGGTCATCAGTTGAAAAACTGTTTGGGGAAAAGAAAATGTCAGAATAAATAGCCAATTTTCACAAAGAAGACAGACAGATGGTTCACTCATTAGCAATAGGCTCCTAAAATGCCCTCTCCTGCTTTTCCTTTATTCTGTAGCTGAGCACCCTACTGTTTTGTAGATCAGTGTCTGAGGAGCCGATTGCTTGTCCTTAAAAACTTTAAATTGAATCCTGTGATTGCACAGTATTCAGGAGAGCATGGAGTGAGCTGGTGACCTTCTGTTACATGGATGGGGATTAATCAATCATCTGTCTGGCGGAAAACCCCTGGGAATCCAGTGAGAGCTTCGAGGGCCCAGGCCAGCATGGGACTAATGTCAGACTTTGGTCTGCAGATAAGATGGAAGAGTGTTTTGCTATTCTTGTGATGTGGAGATTACAGACAGACAGGATTGTGCATTTCCCTACCAAATGATGTGATTGACTAATACACTCTCTCGCTTTTCCAGAAGGGGCTTGGAAGAACTGGTAAGACATGGAAGAGTGAATTTAGTTATGGACTAGATGAGCAGCAGCTGGGACAGACTTTAGCCTCATTAATTGTTAGAATCATAAAATATCTCAAGTTGTAAGGGATCCATAAGGATCACCAAGTCCAACTCCCAGCTCCTCACAGGATGGCCTAAATCTAAACTTTATTACTAAAAGTATCATCCAGATGCTCCTTGAGCTCTGACAGGCTTGGTGCCGTGACCACTTCCTTGGGAAGTCTGTTTCAGTGATCGTTCACCATCTCAGTGAAGAACCTTTTCGTAAAGTCCAATCTGAACTTCTCCTGATGCAGCTTCATTCCATGGTTGGTTGTAGTGTTACTTCCAAGTATAAATCTGGTTTAAGTGTTTATTTCTCTTAATGCTGAGTAGTTCTCACTTCTGTCATGCCACTCTCTCCATTTACACAAATTCCTGAATGTTCTTGCTTTTGTTGGCCTTATAACTGATTTCTTCTTGGGGTTTTCCCTAATGTGGGTTTCCAGACCACAGACCTTTTATTTCTTGCGTAGATCTTTGCCGTGTATGAAGAGCTGGTTTTCTTGGGGGGGTCCTAACCTTTTCAGCCTGTCACACTGGGATTTGGACCCTACAAGCTACTGGGAAGCCACTGGTAATAACTAGAAGAAGTTAATAGAAAAAAAGTCCGCCACCCAAAGCAGCCTTTATTGGTCACATATTGAGAAGTGGAGGTCACCAAAGATGGCCAGGGTTCCTGGTGAGAACATGCTCCTTTTCCACTGTGCCATGCCTGTTTCTCTGCTTGAGTCTTCATACCAGTGCCTGCCTCTTTTACTGAACTCAACATACTGCCCTTTTTGAAGGTCCTTGTCTTTTTTCAAAGCTTAAAACAGGGATAGCTGAGCAGTTCTGACTTCAGAAGCACAACTGAGAAGTAGCCCCTCAGAACTATAAATCGGGATGTTGTGTTTTATGGCAAACTTCTTATCTATATTTTTTACTTTTTCACTTCTATTTAATGCTTCACATTCAAAACGACAGCAGGAATGAATTAGATAGAGGAGCAGAACTCCACACACTGACCAGAAAGGTGTAAACCTGGCACATTCCCAATTTAACAGAGCTTTGAATGAGCACCATCCCTATGGCAGCAGCTGGACGTGTCATGCCTGGTTTATGCCAGGTTGCACCTATTAACACCGATGCTTTATTCGGCTCATTTCCAGGATAGCTGCCACAACATGAGACGACATAGGTGTTTGCAGTGTGGTGGAACATCAAATGGAATCGAAGAATAAATTGTGACTGTCATAACTGTGGAATTATCTAAGGTATATTTCTTTTCAATACCTGCATGCTTTTTAATTCGTGACAAATTACATGCAGGTTTTATCCAGGATAATAAGAGAGAATTTTTTCTAAATGCAGTGTAAGATAATTACACAACAGTTTATCTTTTAATTCCTGTTGCCTGGCGAGTAATCAAGTGACCTTAACTCTAGCTGTTATTCTACATATAATATGCAGATCTTTTCAAAACCCAGATTTAAAGATTAATCCTTGCAAAGATTTAATCCTTGCAACAATCCTGTGAGGTACATACATGAGCACACTGTGCTCTAGAAGTTACGCCATAAAGGAACTGGTGTTAAACAAGAACTCAGCGTTCTTGTTTACCACATCCATGTTTGCATCTGCTGCTCTGGGGGGCTGCAGAGAAATCAAAATAGTGACATCTCTTGCAGAATAAACTCCTTGTTCTTCTCCAAAGTGGGTGTAACCGTCCCAGGACATTTTTCTTCTTTTTTCTATGTGTCTCCCTGACCTTTGCAGCTGAACTTTGGGATTCTGCTGACTCTGCAGCCTCTTCAAGGCTCTGCAAGAAAGTCTACATGTTTTAGGGGTTGTTTGGGTCATAAATATCCAATTGTGGGAAAAGAGAGAAAAATCAATATCACTTTTCTTCATTTAGCAGCTTTTTACAACTGTGCACAAAGACCCAGGCACATTTGCACAAACATCCAAGCATAATGAGGTTTAAAGCTCATTATTTGAAGAAATTTGCATCAGCAGTGTGGGCTCTGGGGCCACTTTGTTGCCCGTTACCCTTTTTTGTTTGGGGTACATCAATGCTCAGCTAATGTGTCATGTGGAAGAGGACAAAGAGACTTCAATGGAGTCTGAAATTTCAGTTAATCTCTCTGTGCCAACACACTGACAGATAAGAAATCAACAGTAAGAGCATAAGGAAACAAAGCAGTAAAAATTTGCCAGAAAAGCTGCAAATACCACCCTGTCTCTAATGTGGGAGCAGCCATCTGACTGTATACTACCAAGCTAGTAACCTAAGAAACACCTCAAAACTGCATTTTTTGATGTTGAGGTTATTCTGTTTTCATTTTTAAAAGACTGAAATTACTAAGTAACAATGTAAGAGCTAGAGATGCTGTTAAAAACTGTAACCCCTTAGGTGACATTATTGCACTGTTGTACCCAGAATATTGATTCAGGAAATGACTGTTTGGGTTTTAGGTCTGCTTTCATGATCAGAATTTGAGAAAAAAAGGCTTTTGAATCAAAAGATTTGAACAGAAACATTCAGATTATAACACCCTGTGTGTATTTGCATTCTTTGTTAAAATCCAGCCAAAAGGAAAATACTGTTTCTGCAGATTATTCCTCCATTAGACCCCATGTAGCTTCTTGCTGTGAAATATATCCAGAAGTGCTGTTCTGTGCTGGGAATGTGTTAATGTACCAGCAGCGCTGGGGACATCGCTCCCTCCACGCAGCATGCAGGGACACCTGGCATTGCTTCTAATCTCCAGTCTTTTGGTATTAAAGCCTTGTTGCTCTTAGGAAAATCAGAGTACCCTGGCATCCATGGAGACTACTGTTTCCAGAAAAATAATTAGGAGGAAGAACAGTTGTTTGAGAGGAAAGCTTGTCAAAGCTGTTTTTTAAAGTATTTAGTGGAACTACAGTCAGCTGGTAGCCTGGAGTATTTTCTGCAGACCATTTGCAGATAGTAATTGCAAAGTTTTAAAAGTGTTTCACTCCCTCAGCTCTTACCTTGTGCTCAGCTCCTTAACATTGGCTAGCGAGCATCCTTCCCTCACAGCTTTATTGTGTGACTGAATATTTCAGCCTGGGGTCGTAATGCGTATGTCCAGAGCTGCTTGTGAGAACTGAACAGTCCTACATGTGAGCTTGTGGGGAGGCTCACTGGTAAAATTCACACTTATTATGGAAAGCCACGTAGAAATTAGAGGGCAGAAGAAAGAAAGAAGTGCTTAAAGAGAAGAAAGGCAAGACCAGAGGAGAGCATGTCATTCAGAGGAGCTGTGTGAAATCTGACAAGTGTGCATAAATATTGGGCCTGCCCATAATAGGGCTGTGATTCTGCGATTCCTACTGAAGTGAGGTCAGTGGGACGCCTTGCACGACGAATAATGAACCGCTCACATCAATACATGCGGCAAAACTTTGGAGCATGAATAGCTGTGAATGCTATAGATTCACTTTGCTCTGCAGAAATTAAAATGGGTATTGAATTTCAGTTGTGGGTGGTTCACCTTTTTTTGTTTAATTTTGATATTATTTTTCTCTTATTTGTGGGTAGAAACCTTTTTATTTTATGTCTCAGTATTGCTGAATGGTATTCAAAAAGTTTTATTTTTAAGGAGAATTCCTGCTGAATTTGGAAGGAATGTAGAGACTACTTTTTTCATCTTGCAGTGTCTGCAAGGCATTACTGGAATCATAGCAACAAGTGATACAGAGTGTTTATAATGCTGTATAGAGCCCAGTGGCAGAAAGTGGGGTTAAGAACCAGAAGTATTCTCTTTAAACACCAGTCAGAATCAATCACTTGCTGTTCCTAAAGTGTAAGTAGTTTTATGATCTGAAAAGTGGGAGGAGATTTCAGATAAGTATATGCCTTCCAATAAAATCGGTTATTTATTCCTTTTAGAATTTAAGGTTGTAACAAGCTTCCATTCTAGTTTTTGTTATAAGGCTAGACTATTTGGCTAAAACCTGTCATTTTTATGTTGACAGTTAGGGAAATGAATAGGCAAAATCTGAAGAGGATTCATCCAAATGAGTTTCAGTTCCAAGTCATTAACAACAATTATCTCAATTAGAGTTTTATTTTGCTTAATTCTAGATCTACTTTTACTTCAAGTTTCTTTGTCTCCTTCTGGGGCACAAACTGCTTTCTCCAGTTTTCCAATGTAAATGAAAACATGTTATAAATTCATACTCTTGTTATATGCAAAAATAAGGAGAAAATAACAAAGCCAGATTAGGAAATTGGGTGTCATTCAGGGCATTTGGTGTGGCCAGGAAGAGCTTTTCCTGCGCTGACACTGGTGAGCCAAGTAGCTTGGGGACATATGTGTATGGGAAAGGGAAAGGGTTGTGTGTCTGTCTGAGATCCTTATTTTTTTTAATAACTTCATGTCCCTTTAGTGGATTTGAAGATGTGCAGGTGTTGAGCAGTCAGTATTTTTTCATGCCATTTGTGTATGCTGCAAATGTTTCCCTGATTTATTTCCTACCTTCTTCTATTACTTTTTCTTTCCTTTTTTAAATTTTTTTGTTTTTTGGCTCTTTTTCAAAGAGGTGCTGTGGATCTTTGAGGTCTTTCACTCCTCACTTGCTCATCCCAATAAGCAGAGCCTGATGTCCCCCCCCAGAAGAAGTGTACTCTACCTCCTGCTTTGCGTTTAGAGGCAAAACACTGCAAAAGATGGGGGAGAACCAGCATCTGGAGAGGGAGACCTGGGTTTTGCCACACTGCGGAGATTTACAGGGAGAAAAAATGTGTGCTTCTTCATTTCTGTTTATCTCAGATCTCCCTTCTTGGGAGCCTGGCAAGGTAGGGCAGTGAGGGGAGGAAAAGGAAGTGTTGAAAGTGATGCCTCGTTCAAGACCAGCTACTGTCTGTGGTTTTATTTGCTCAGTCCTTCCCAATATTTTAGGTGTCAAGACTGGCAGGATCTTAGAAAAGAGCTTGCAAAAGGATCTGGGGACTTCAAGCTTCTCAAACAAGCAAAAAATCACCACACTGAGATTTCTAAGAACAGAATAGAAATGAATATTTTATAGAAATCCTCCATAAAACCTATAATAATGTAAAATTTGTGCTGTTAATAAGCAGGCACATGGGAAGATCAGTCCCACAATCAGTTTCATTCCCCTTATTTCTTAGTCAGTGGGCAGAGCATGTACCCAGGTAGTGACCTCAGCATGCCTGCTTTAGGACCACCAGGAATTCAAATTATGCAGTTTTTTTGCTATGGGAGTCCTTAAAGCAGCTATTTGTGCCCTCACTTTAGGCACCCACACTGCAGTACCCTTTGATGGGCCCTCAGCTAAGAAAAAGCTTACCTGAGAGGACATGCTTTTTTCAGGCGGCCAAGGAGACAGAAAGAAAGAGCCAGCAATTAATTAAGTGGTAGAGAGAAACAGGTTTTATGTTTTAATTAGAAAAATGAGAAGTGCATGGATTTCCTCATTGTAAGAGTTTCTGTCATCTGAGAAATAATGATCTAAAAAAAAATTGTCGGTCTCTGCCAGTCCTTCCTCAGGGCTGTCATTATTCACTCTAATGCATACGTATTATTCGTAGTCATTAATCGTCTGCACCCAGGCTGCTATAAAGCCTATTCGGCTATTAGTTGTCATGTTTCAGTTCAAAAGCTCTTCCACTGATCTAGCCCATGCATTTCCATTTTGTTATTCCTGGGAGAGTAAAAGCTTTTTGTGAATTCTTGCATTGACCAGTGGTAGAGAAAGAATATTTAGCTACATGGTTTGAAGTTTTCCTTTTTCTTTCCCCTTTTTATTTTGCTTTGCCAGTCAGAGAATAAAGGTGAAGATTTATCAAGTCCCTTACCAAATCTGCACTTGCTTTTTCTTCAGGCTTTATAGAATAATCCTAGTTTTGTATCCTTGCATGTCAGACCTTGGTATGGCTTCAGGATGTGACCTGATCACATCCTTTCATCAGGCATCCCTGCTGCCTTACTTTTAATTACAGCAGAACAACAATAATTGTGGATTAGTTGTTCCTAATTAGATACCTCTCTGCAGCAGCCCCTGAATGATGTCCAGTCTCCTACAAACTCCTGTTTCAGTGGAGACAATAAGAGCCTTACCCTGCCTGAGGCCTTAATCCAAGCCTCACTGAAGTTAATGAAAATGTGAGACTTTTTTTTGAAAGGCATTAAAAAAGCGGAGGTGGGTATGATTTCGGTACAGAATTTTATTCCACTCTGGTATCCGGTACTTAGCCATTTATATAAGGTAAAATCCCTGTACTTCATATGTTGATTTGTAGTAAGAAAATTAACGTGCCTACTTCATGTTTTGGTCAAGAAGTATAATAAAAGGGTACTTCCCCTGCTTATTTTCCCAGCCTGCAGTCCTCAGCTGTGTTGCTCTACCTGAATGCTTTGCAAAGCTTTCCACATGTGAAGAGGTTCTTAGGAGTAGGCAAATCAAATACAAAGCACATCAGGATGTTCGTGCTCTGTTGTACTTCAGCATGAGAAGTGCACAGAGATTAGAAGGTCTTTGGAGTTACTGTCTAAAAATGACTTTTCAGAAGCTGATTTAAAAATCATCTTCAGAAACCTCCTTTACTTGGCAGCAACAAAGGCAAGCTCTGCAAAGGGATCCGTAAGCTCTTCCCGCGTGTTTTGGTGCATGGTTACAATCAAGGACACACTGACTGGCGTTATTTTTCAGGGACTGGTGATGTCAACAGTGCTGCTCACCTTTTTCATATTTTATTCTATATTTGAGATTGGACCCATTAGCTGTCAGTCTTCATTTGTTATCATAATAATTTCATTTAAAAAATACCGTATGCAATGTGACTAGGGTTACAGATTCATTCCCTCAAAAGGAGAGGAATTGTACAAGTTTCCCAAGCTGCCTAATAATGCAGACATGGTCCCTTCCTGCTCACCTTGTCTTGGGACTGGTTGTGGCTGTGGTGACCTTGCACTGCCCTGGTGGATCCTTCAGTTTCTGCGGGGTAGAAGGCTTCTTATCCAGAAGCAGCTTCTGAAACCAGCCCTGGCTGTGTGACTGCAGCTTACCCCACACAAGAGCATGCAAATGTGGTATGATTATTGTTTTGTTTGGCTGGTTGGGGTTTTTTTTAAGTGCATCCATGTTACTATTTTAGGCTTCTTGTGCTTGTTTTGATATTATCAAGAAAGGCAGAGAGGAGAACAGTGGGATAATTTCTCAGATCAGTCTGGAAACAAATCTTATTCCTGATTTAAGGGAATGTAAGTGGGTCATCCTCTTTTTCCTTCTATTCTGCATTGAAAAAGAAAACAGATAAAACATTGTCTTTCATAATAAATCTGTATCAAAACAAAGTACAGGACTTAGGCCCCAAATAGGATGTGTTTAGAGAGGGATGAATACAACAAAGTTCAAGCCATGAATTCCTCCTTTGGGCAGGTGCTGAGCACCATTGCCTCCCCAAAAAACAGCTCTTTGAAGCACTGAGGGAGCAATGGGGAGGCTCAGGGCAGTCAGCCCCCATGTCAAGGCATGGAAAAGCTGTCTGTCCTTCCCAAAAGCTACAGAGCAGACCAAGAAGCATTATCTCACCCCGTGCTTTTATCCATCTCTCTAGGAGCCACTTTCAGAGGTCTGAGACCTTTGAGACCCTCTCCTGGTCTCACTTCCCCATACAACACCCAGTAATGCACAATTCGTCTTTAATTTTGTGCTTTTGTCCTCAGAGTCAGAGCATCTTTCTGTATCCAGAGGCAGAGACCATGAATCCCAGCAAGGAGCTTGAGGCAGCTCATTTTAGGCTTCAAAGCAGCAGTAGCATGAGAGACTGCAGCCCCTGCACCCTTACAGAGCCACCCCAGCTCCCCACAGGCAATCAGAAGGGATTCCCTGCAATCTCGGTCCAGCCCCAGGAGCAGGCAAAATAGTTAAGGATAACCCAAATACCTGCCCAGGCTTGGGGTCTCCTCAGAAACACTCTTCATACTGAATTGTTTTGCTGTTAGCATTTGTGGAATGTTTATAACTTTTCTGTTCATTTTTCATTTTAGTGTGTAAAGCACTGTGCTCCCACTTGGGCTTGTCATACTCCTTTCTAAGCACATTTTTGTGAAGCTATATCCATCATTTAGAGTTTCTCATTTGATATTTACAGGGTTGCTGCTGACACATCTTTGTAGACTAGTTTTACTAAGGAAATGCAGATTTTGCAATTATACTCTCCTAACAATTTCTTTCCCTCCTGTCTATTTCCAGCTGCAGTTTGGCTCATAGGTGGCCTAGCACTTTTCTCCCATGAGAGCAGCTCTTCCTTCACAGAATATGCTGGGAGAGTGGGTGGACATTTCACTGGCATGCTTGGAGGAGTTCTGTCCCCTTTTTGTCACTTGTACTTGCCCTGGCTTCACTCTTTCTAAATTACAAGCACTACACTCTGGTTTGAACGTCATTCCTATAATTGATGGCCTTGTTCATTGCAGCAGAACTAACTTCATTTGTGCTTGAACTGTGACTCCTATGGCTTGCTGAATATGAGTGTCTTGGGGGTGACCCATTACCTGGCAGTAAATGGTTGTGTGCATTGGATGATGTGTAGCAAAGTGCATCACAGGTAGCAGCTATCCAAGGTCCAAAGAAGTCACCAGCTATCCAAGTGTGAATTTGCTGTCTTTTTGCTCTATTTTTATAGCCCCCTTTTTCAGAGTGCAATGTCCTTAAAATTGTGAAATAATAGATGAGCAACTGAGGATTACAAAGACTATCTGGGACATGTTTGTTGGGGATCATTGCAGTTGGCCTTTAATCTCTCTGCTTCTTTAGAATTTCATTTAATACTTTATAGAACAGCAAGTTGCTCTAATCCAGGGGAGATTGAATATGCTTGTACTTGTAGTTGTCTGCTCAAGGAAAATTGTCCTTTCCATCCCCATTGTAAAGAACAATCCTATGGCTGTTGGTCTGTTAGTGTGGACAGCACAGATGTTGTGCAGTTCTGAATAGCTTTCTCTGCAAAAAGACTTCCAAAAATGTTCTTTTGTCTAGATTCTATAAAATTTGCTCTTTATGTCTATACCTTGAACACTACAGAGGTTGCAGAGCTATGTGTTTTCTCCATCTCCCAGTTGTGTAAATGGTTGCAGTAACCTCCTGACCTAGTATTGGCTTGGAGCTTTGTTCAGCTCCCGAGCTCTCCTTTACCAGCACCATCCAAATCATGTCTAACTCTGCCTTGTCCCATCACTGTCAAACTCTCCAATTTGTTCCTCCAGACCTCTGAAGTCTGTCCTGATAATGGAACTGCCAGCTATGTAGTAATACTTTCTAAAAGGTCTTGGTGGCAGAGAATTAGCAGACTCTGCCTGTGCAATTGGACCACAGATGTCTGTTCCCTGTTACTGCTTACCTGCTCTTCATCTGGAAAAAAAACCGAAAGCCAACATTTACGCTTGTAATAGGTCAGCTGTGCTACAGGAAATGCCAGGCTGGGTGTGCAGTGATCAGCAATAAATGGTCTCATACTGTCTTCCTTTGGGAATGCAAACCCCCAATCCCCTCCCTGAGCACTACCTGGCCTGCAGTCCTATTCAGTAAAGCATTCTGGGGAAGCATTTTTTCATGGAAAAGAGGAGGGAAGGACAGTCAACCTCTGTTTTTCAGCAGTTTTTGTTTAGCACTGGGTGATGCAGGTGATGCCAAGCAGTGCAAGGTGGATGGTGGATGGCAAGGCAGGTGTCAGGGGCTGCTTTTTCTAGAGGTTGTCTACTTTGCCCAGGCTGCTGCAGTAAGAGTCATCACAAGAGAGAAGAAAACGGCTTTAAAGAGGTTGTACAAGTTGTTTCATCTTCTCAGGGAGTTTTGCAACCCCTGTTTGGTCCAGAGAGGTAGAGAAGAGAGCCCAGACTGGCCAAGGGACTGGCTGGGTGCCTGCCCTCACAGTGAGTGACACTGTTTCCCTCTGGGCACGCTGAAGCTGCCTGGGCTATGAGCACCAGGCGTGTGTCATTCCCTAGGGTTCCATGGCTGATGATGAGCACTATTCCTTTTGCCAAGCTGTTCCAGGACAGGTCTGCTTCTGTGTGTACATAGTGCCCAGCACATTCTTCACGGGCTGTCTGCTATGGGATTACACTAACGAGGTAATTGGAGGGCTCAGGCCATGTCAGCGCAGCACATACCACTCAGATTAAGCCTGACTCTTCCACAAGTTCTTTCCCAAAAGGGTGCAGGCTGACATGGCTCCCTTTTGCAAGCTGGTGCTCAGTGACTGTGGCTCAGCTGATGTGGAGGAATTTGGGGTGCTGCTCTTGCCTCCTGTGCCAGTGGGGAGGAGGGGTTGGGTGGTCCTAGCAGTGGTTACTGTGGGCATTACAGGCATAATATGGTGGGAGATGGAGCAGCAGAGACCTGGCAGCAACCCACTGCTGCGGTCAGCGTGATGCCACTCCTGCCTGGCAGGATTGGGAGGGGTGGGGCAGCAGTGTTTTCCTTCTGGGGCTCAGGTGGTGCCCAGGCAGAGGGCTGGCACATGTGCCTGCAATGTGGGGTTAAGGAACGGGCACAGTGTACGGAACTCACATTATCAGCTGCGCAAATGGAAGGGTGACGAGGCTCGGAGGGATGTGTTTGCTCCTGGCGCATCAGTGCCACTCCACTAGGGTAGCAGAAGGGGAGGAAGCAGTGCTGTCTGCAATCATCTGCCTGGCTTCTTTCTGGTTTTCTTCACCTGAAATAGGACCCCCCATAAAAAAGAGAAGTCTGATCTCACTTGTGTCATATTTTTCTTTATGTGTTGTGACAAATGTAATGTGATTGGAATATTTTATGTCTTAAGAAAATGGGACAGACAGGGGCTTTTAAAATATATTCTAATGAATTTAACAAGTTATTAGGAAGTGTTTGAGCAGAAGAGCTGTGTAAGACAGTGATACACATTAGTGGTTAGAATCTCAGCTGCCCATTGCAAGATTTTTTTTTTATTATATTGATAACAATTGTTACATCACTGGACTATATCCTTTACCAATTATTTCCATAATTATTTAGTAATTATTATGTTAATTGTAATTATTACATTGGTTTCTGGTCCTCATGTCAGCCTCCACTGACCAAATACTAACAAAATTATGTGTTGTGAGCTGAACACAGAGCCAGCCCAGCCGTCTCCCATCCTCCCAAGAGCTGCCATCTAACCTTCCAGGGCTTCAGACATCAGGTGCAACCCTGCTGCTTCCCTCCCCAGCACGCTCCCAGACCTGTCACACCACATTATTTGTAAACACCAAGACAGCTAATATCACAACCTGCATGTGAAGGGCACCAGGAAGCCACAAGAGACAGAGAGTGCGGTGTGTTTGTAGTAAGAGGCAAGAGAAAGAGGCTCCTCCAAAGCCCCTATTCATAAGCTTAGCACAATAGGGTAATGCAGCGTTAGGGAAATTTAAGCTGGTGCTGAAAGCCGGTGTGCTTCGCTGCTCTTTTACTCAAGGGATGCCTTTTATCCTGAACTGTAATGCTTATGATATTTCAGACACAGCTTGCTTTGCTAGGTCATGTGAATGATGAATATCACAGTATTTGGAGGTTTCTAGTAAATGAAATGCACATGGGAATGAATGGAGATAGGGATCACTTGCGTCAAGCCCAGTTTTATCAGGACTTGGTGAGATATCTTTTTCAAGGGCTTACGGCAATTGAAAAGCAATTAGAATTTCATTGGATTTTCCAGTTCCATTAACCATCCTGTAGATGTGTACAAGAGTTCACAATGAAGAAGCTGCCACTGTACTTTCACTGCGCAGCCATTGTAATACAGGAACATGGGATGGCAGCAAAGCAAAACTTCAGTCAAATACTTGGGACATAGAGGCACTTCAGGCCTCAAGAAAGAATGGAAAGCCACCCTGTCCTACCTTAAATAAGGGATGTTGATACAGAAATGGGAAATGCTTCCTTTTCTCCAAGTGAGCAGGTAACAGTACAGGACAGTGCAGTGTGATAGCTGAAATCTGCCCCTCCTAAATAAACAGGTCATGGTCATGGTCTGGGTCATTTTCTTTTCTCCTTAAAGTTTACTCACCACTGATTTAAGAGTGCCAGAGCTCTGCATAAAGGGTTTTTTCCTTTGTCGACAAGACTGGACAAACAAGGATAGCTCTAAAGCACTGCGATGAAGCAGAATCATGCACATCCTCAATGCCAGGATCTGGCAAGTTCAAAGCTGCAAGAAGTTAAGAGAGAAACAATCTGCAGTGGCCAGCAGAGCTGCATTTGTGTGGATGGGTTTTGCTGGAGAAGGAGCATGGAGATCCCCATCTTTTTGCATCTCCTGACAGAATCTCCCTGTGCAGTCCTGCACAGTGCCTGGAAAATGCTTGCAGTGAAGCGTTCCTGAGCAGTGATTAGTGGTGCAGTTAATGAACACTGGTTTACATCTCTTGGGGATAAATCCACCTTCTGACCATCTGTTAACAAGAGGATCTGGTTTTCTTCTGATTCACATGGATGCCAAGCAGAATTACCTTCATTTAAATCACTGGTGTTTCTTGGAGAGTAAGTGCTATGGTCCATTGGCAAGATCTCTTAATGAGTCACATTCTGTGGGGTGGAGATTATGTCTCTCTGGATGGTTTGTTCATTCTTGAACATGAGAGGGCCCAAGAGCTAGCAAGAATTTAGCTCTTGTTATGAAATGCCAATGTGCAGCTCTCAAGCTGTTAGCCTTGAAGATGCTGGTAATCTGCAAGTGGTCTGCTTCACCAACTGCTGGATTTGGAGCAAGCGGATTTGGTTACTTGTGCATAGTTTTTAAAAAATACTGTCAGATCCCTCACAGGCAGTATCTTCTAATGAATGCAAATGAAAATTGTGATTATCCATTTCAAAGCAATCGGTAGCAAGCCATCGTTGGCACAGAACATTATTTATACAGCTCATAAGAACCAGTGATGCTGGTGCATAATTCCTCACACATCACAGTAATAGAAACTGCCTTCAGGGCTGGACTTTCCAATCCAGCCTCTCTGTTTCGGAGTTGCAGACATTGTCACTTCAGTGACTGACTACTGGATTTTGCAGGTTCAGTTTGATGCACATATGATAGCAAGCCCACGCTTGACTGCAGATGCCAGACTGCCGCCCAAATTACTTGCTCCTCTCAGTAGCAGTGAATAAAGTGACAGGATGGCAGCTCTTAGGAACTCCTGGTTCTCTCATTTTCCAAATCCTTCTCTACCAACACCTGTTTGTTGCTCTGTTCTCATCCTACTTGACGCTTGCTTCAGTAGGAAAACCTGGGGCCTATCGTGTGTTTACGTGTGTAATTGCTCTTAACTCAAACTTTATTTTCATGGTTTGCTCAATCTCTAATTCCAGGTCTCCTGGAATTCCATCCTAATTCCAGGAGACCTAATTTTAGGTCAATTGCATTGACTTCTGCTTTCTGTTCCCCGTGTGAGTAGTGTCACTTTCACTGCTCAGTTTGCAGGAATCTTCTTTGACCTGTTAAAGATGGAATTCACCAGGAGATGCAAATTACCTCTTCCTGTCCCTGCTAGGCTCCTAGGGGAAGTGAAAATAATTGTGTCTCTTCCCACTGTTAATATTGTCATCACTACAGCCAATAATCTTTTGGGAAGTTTAAGTTTTTAAACACTGGGCCCCCATATATTAACTCTCCTTGATAGCCAAGAGGTACATCACCAACTTGCAATGAAAATGTAAAGTTGGAAATGTCTTCACAGGTGATCATTTTCTTAAGGGACTGTGTTAACAAAAAGACAAATAAAATCTTGTTTAGCCATCATTGAAAGGCTTTTTGGTAGACAGCCAACCCTGGTTGGTTTCTTGAATATGGAAAGTAGTATAGAAATGTTCCTTCTAGCATTAATTCATATCAGCTTCTGATGCCCAACTCCTGTACATCAAAGAGAAATCCTCATTTATTGGACCATTTTACATTTCAAATAATTTAAGCTTGTAGCATATTCCTCCTACTTTTTCAACAGCAGCAACCTCTGCCCTTAGTCCAGCTAAAACAGCAGCTTTATTGGTTGGTGTTTTGTACACATGTGCAGCCTGGTCCCATGGTGGTGAAATGGAGATCTTCCCTTGTTTTCGTATAGGGCTTAGGGGATTTTAGCCAGGCAGTCCCTCATTGCCATGCTTGTGTTCAGATCCTCCACTGACCCATGTGAGGGAAGTTTCTCCTTGTAATCCACTGGTAGTCCCCAAAGGTAAATATTCTGTTTTTTTTCTTACACGGAGGACAGACTGAGCCTAAGGTTGAGTCTCTGCCTTATGGAAATACAAAGCAGTCTCCCACCTGAGCGCTGATTATGAGGCTGTTCTTATGCAAATCCAAACGGGACAGTGTGAAAATGCTTAAAATGGGACCTCATCTAGGGCAATATGTTACAAACCTGTTCATCTGGATCTGTGAAATCCATGTGTCAGTGAGGAGTGGAGCTTAACAGTTTCCAAAGCTGAATCACTACCTACCTGTTTCTCAGCCTGCGAGCTGTGTCATTTACCTACATTTTTATTCACTTCTTCTTGTTTTCCAAGTATTATCCCATACAATACAGCAAAGTCTTTATTACTTCATCTTGCACACCATGGTGTTTATATCCCCTAGCTTCTCAAGCTGTATGTGTCTAACATTTTGCCTATAGGTAAGGGCAAGAGGTTTTTAGCATTTGGCACAAGGCTTACCATTTCTAGCATTAGTAGCTGTTTTCCACAAATGTGCATTGAGGCCTCTACAGAAATTGATAGCCTCATCCCAGACTCTAAAGGCTTACAAATTAAATGGAGTATCCAACCTCGTTTCACTCAAGTTGTTCTTCCTTGAAGCCACATGGAAAAGAAATGAATGTGAGCCCCATATGTCTTCAACCATAGTGACCCCTCTTGCATACCTGGGAGTGATGCTGCTGACTGGTGATTGCTTTGTGTTACCTATCTGCTTCCAGAATAACACCACATTTAAAAAAATTTTAAAAAATGGGGAGAGAGAGAAAAGAGTAACTGTTTATCCTGCCTAAGCTTGCATAACAGGTTTTTCATTTGATGATTTTAGTGTTTAAAGCCTTTTTTATTGAACTGTTTCAGTATCCAAAAAAAGACATTTCTCTTACTCAGCTTCATTAGTTATAGGAAATCACTGGATTACAGTAGAGAGCAGATTAGCAAAAATAAACTGTAGTATGTCTTGGGCATATGGTGCTGCGTATGAATGGGTTTTAACTACTTATCTGGTATAACAAAGAGTAGAAGGAGAGATTTGTCTCAGTGTGCAATAATTTTAATGTGCAGTAGCTGCATAGCTGAACAGGCAGAAACCCCAAACCCAGGGAAAGCTTTCGGTTTGGATCTGTATAGGGTGTGTGTGCTGGTCCCCAAGCTCACATCATGTTTTCTGCCGGCTGATGGTTGGGCACGAGACTGGATTTAGCTAATTAACAGGATGCCTCTCCCTCCTTTCCCTTCCTCTTCGCTGGGCTCATGTTTTGCAATGCTGGGTTAGCGTGCATTACAGAGACTGGGATTGAGCCCATCTGACATGGGAGAAGGTGCTGGTCCAGGAACACTGTTCCATCACATGGGCCAGAGGGGAGGCATAATGTGGGCAACCCATGACAGCCCAGGCTTTCCCTTAACTGGAAATTGTCCCCCCCAGAGCAAATATAAACAGAAGTAGTAAATAAAAGAGGCCAGAAAATCAAGGTGATTTCTGGGGAGTATCAGCCTTCAGGCTCTTGGCACAGACAGAGCAATATAGCCTGCTTTGAATTCAAATGCCACAGTTTCAAGCTTCCTGCTTTTTTTTTTTTGTCTCATACCTATTGATTCCCTCTGATACCTTAACCCGAAAAGTGTCAAATTTATGCCTTTTCTAAATAGGCCCAGCTCACACTGGTTTGAGTACCAGTCCTGAGACATAATTCAGTGCAAACACTGGTAACATCCTGATGGTGCTCCACCTCTCACTTCTCAGGAAAACTGTGCTTTTCCGTTTGGGTGCTGAGATGTTTCTCAGTGAAGCAGTGATTATGATATTATTAAACTGTCTTAAAAATACTTGCTTATAAAGGGATATAAAGATTTGCAAAGTCAATCAAATATGATTTATAAAGTAAATTCAAAAATACCTGGAGAATGACCTGCTCTTTATTTGGGTTCATCAGTATGTTTGCTATCATTGATTAACAAATAATGTTATGCCACATACCTTAAAGATGCATGCATGTCCTTGCCTATTTTGGGGGCTTGCTTCCCTTTAAGGTTTCTGCAATATGTTTCACATCCACTGTGAGTAAGATTCTTGAACTTCTGCCCTGGATTAATCAAACATGAATCATTGCCCCATGCAAAAAGAAAGTTTAGCCAAAAATCGTGGTGATCCGCAGAAGAAAACGGGGGAGGGTTTGTTCCCCACTCTGTGAAGTTTTAACTAATTTTATTCCTTGTTTTGATGGGAAATTTTGAGCATTAAAATATTCACTGACAAGGACCTGATAATCTTGTTCTTTTAATGATTATTATGAAAAATTGAATCCCCAGCTGCTCAGGAGAATATTCTTTCTTTCTTTCTTTCTCTTTCTTTCTTTCTTTCTCTTAAATTAATTATATAGTGGTGAGACGTGCCAAACTTGTGGGCTTTGTGTTTAGTTTATCAATAACTCAGCCTTTCTTCTGTTGCAGAGTTCCCTGAAGAGGAGAGGCAGCAGAGAAATCCACAAAGAAAAAAAGACATTTACCCAGGTATGGTTTTCATGAACATGCAACTTTGAGCAAAATCACGATACAACTCAAAATTTGTTTTTATGGGTTTTGACGGGGCCATCAGGTATATTAACTGGAGTGCAATTAGGCCTTAATCTACTGAGACGTCCCAGAGATAATGTAGAAGCAATTTAGGACACAAGTGCAGTCTCTAAACTGTGCAGCTTCTCGGGCTCATTGTGCTTGTATCCATTGATTCAGGCTGTAGGTTTTCTACAAGAAGTGCAAATCACCTTACCTCACAAAATAATTGGATCGCAGCTTAGGGACTATCTAAATTTATACACAGTGCCAGAGACCTTGTGCTAATGAGTGTCTTGGCAGGAATGCAGTTCACACACTACAATGACACCTCGCGAGCTCTCGTGCTGCAGCCCAGGCTTTGATCTCTCTGATGTCGCACCAACTTTTGCTCCCTGAGGCTGAGGTACAGCAGAGAGCCAAAGCTACCCACTCAGTCTCCCTTTGGACACGGGTTTTATTGGAATCTCGTCGGCCAGTCCTCCTCAGGAAAGCAGTCTGCCCGGTTTCCTCTGCTTTTTGTGCTGACTGTAGGAGTTAAAGCTTTTCCCAGCACCCTCACAGTTACTGTTTATAGCCAGAGAGATGGGGATAGTATTTCACCTCGCCGGGAAAGGAGCCAGGAGAGACATCGTGCCTTCATTAGAGAAGGGATGCGCTTCCCCTGCTGCCCCCTTGGCAGGCTCAACATATGCAGCCAAGAACTATGGGTTGTCTAGTCTTAAAATCCATTGATTTGTAATAAAACCCATAATAAATCACTACAATATGTTGAACTCGAGGGGGTAGGGCAGGCAGCTGAATGGACACACAGGGGGACACTTCAGTATTCCCGGGACACAGCAGACTGAGTGTCCTTGCCAAAATGACACAAGCATGGCTTAATCATACCTTAAAATGGGGCAGTTGCCATAGAGAATTATTTAAGTCATCAGTCAGGTCAGAGAGTTTATTTTTCTGCAAGTCTGTAAAATATATGGATGAAATATATACACATGCCCACACAAGTGCAAATTACAGATGAAGCTACAAGATGGCACAATTGTGTCCCTAGGGCTTTGTGGGCAGCACTGTCCTTCCTTTCCTCATTCCTGGAAATACAGAGCTGTGCAAAGAGAATGGATTCTCGTGCTTGCTTCCTCCACCCAAATCCAGGCATTAAGAGCAGCTGTGCTTTTCCTTGGAAAGCCTTAAAAAGAACTTCACAAAATTAACTGAGTAACCAAGTGTGAGCTCAGCCCCACTTGCAACATAGGGAAGTGATGCCAGAAACTTCATGGGGAGAAAAACCTTTACTCTGTATACACACATCATAACTCTTGCAAGCAAAGGATTTGGGCTTGAAAATGAAAACGATTTCATCAGCACTCTGCAAGGTGGCCATTCAATTTTCTTCACCAATTCTTTAGGGTAGTAAAGACTGAGAAATAACCGTATATACTGACATGGCCCAGCCCATATGAACATGTCCTGGCTCTCTCCCAACTCCAGAGTATTACGCAGAGCTGTCTCCAAACCCAGTCATCCTTTCGGAGGTGTTTGCTGGTTGAGGTCAGGGCACACCATAGCAAGTGCCTGACGTGGTCAAACAGCTGCCAGACCCTGGGACACGGCCCAAAACGGTTGGTACAGACACAGCCCAGGAGCTTCAAAATGCTGCTCTTCAGAGACAGACTCCCTAAATACCCAGAATGAGTTTTGTGACTGAGAAGGCCTCAAACTTAAATTCTGTGCACACACATGCTTACAGATATGTATAGCATGTGGCAAGACCGTTGTTTTTACTTACTGAGAGCTCGTCATGAAAATTAGCTGGCGCATCACACCCACCACAGGGCACTCAGAGTAAATAATACCCATGAAGTTGATTGTCTTGGAGTTGTGTAAAAGCAGAATTCATGGTAGCACTCACCCGCCTCTAGCAGCATTGAAGAAAAAAAGTTTTTGTTCAGCAGAATTGCAAAACGGAGCTTCTTGGAAAATACCAGGCACCAGGCAAAACACAAAGAAAAGTGGTTCTCCAGCGCAAGGTAGGAGTGCTGGCACTCAGCCAGATGCTTGGGTGCTGGTTGTACTGCCCTGTCGTCAGACTTGCAACCCCAAAACTGCTTACCCATCTTCTGCCTGGCAGTTCCCTTGAGCTGGTGGTGGTGGTAGAGGAAATGGTGTTGGCCTCTATCTAGCTTTGTGTCTTCTTGCCAGAAAAGAAATATTGCTATTGGGGAATTTTTGATCAGCTCTTCATTCTCATCACATCTCTCACACATTATTTACATTGCATAATGAAGTTAATTTCCTATATATCTCATTTCTTTATCTCTACATTCTACAATTGTCTAAATTAGACTGCAGACTCTGTAGGGAGGGATCTGTGTTTTTCCTCCTGCTTTTTTTGCCCATTAACAGCCTTCTGAAGTGCCATGCAGACCCACAATGCAATTGCATGCAAATAATCACCATAAGTAATCATTAACTCCCATTTATCCTTAATGATCTCTTAAAGTCCATGACCGAGCACCATGACTATCACATTTTTGCACTGCTGTTCCTTCTTTTCTTTCTGTATGATCTGCCCTATGTATGCATTTTAGGAAAGCATCCACATACTGGATGTTTAATAGAGTCAGGAGGCTGTAGCCCATATTCACCTCTGGGGTTTGAGCCTCTTGTTCCTCCGAAAACATGAAAAGGCTATTATCCCTCTTTTTTTTTTTTCTTTTTCTTTTTCATTTTTTTCCCTCCTGTCTTTTCACTCACAATTTAACTAATAATGAACTATTCTTAATTTTGGTGATTTGACCTCTCTTTAATTTGCCTCATATGTCAAAACTCTGCTTGCCTCTGTGGGTGTGTAACCCTCTACTTAGTTTCAACTGATCAAGAAATCACTGATATTTCTGTACACAAAGTTTCAGAGGGAAAGATGCATGAAGGTTGGAGTCCTACCCTTCTGGCATGCTTAGATCTGGCTGAGAAATCTCTCCTGACCATTCTTTTCTTTTGGAAAAAATCTGTCAGGGGAATGGGATGTTCTCTGGCAGGGAAGCAAGGAAGATCTAGAGCTTTCTCACCTGTCCAGATGGGATCCAAATTTAGTAGGCAAGATTAACATCCATCAGCTCTGTTGTTTTATATGAGGCTTGCATTTGTTTAATGAAGAAAAATCTTGCTTTTTTCAGCTCTTGTGAAAAAACAAAACTTAAACATTTGATCCTATTTTTTTACAAAAGAAAAAAAATTGCTAAGACAAAATCTGGTAATAAAGTAGTGCCGTTAAATAATTTAACAGTGGTTTTGTCCTGCAATAAGAACGTGCTAACTCCACAGATGCATTGAGTCGTGCAGTGATGCCAAGCAAAAGCATCAGGGCCCTGACCCTGAACCCCTCGAAGCCTCTCCCTTTGCTTCAAAAGCTTCAAAACGCTGAGTGTGTTGTCCCGAGTGCGCCTCGGTGCCTGTTATTTGTACTGTTTGAAAGGCAGTGGGTGTCTGGCTGGAGCTTGCTCTGACCCCAGGGTAGGAGAGGCCCCTGGTGCTCCCAGGCAGAGCAAAGGGATGGGGGCAGGCTGCCCCTTCCCTCCAGCATCACTCCACTGCCTGCAGCCAGGGAGGTGCAAGGCACCAGCTACTGCCACTGATGGCTGGGCACTAGAAGCCAAAAGCAAACAAGAAGTTGGGTAAAGAATGCAGGTTTGAAAAGACAGAATAAAGAAAATGTCTGATTTTCTATTAACAGATAAATAACTAACCAGGAGTAGTCATCCCACCTGTGAGCTCTGATGTGTGGCACTAGTCTGGCTGTAACTTTCCTTGTGATCTTTGTATTTCCCTAAAAGCAAAACCTAGAGCTCTGGGGATAAACTGATTCACTGTGATAGGAAAAACAGAGGTAATGTGTTGTACAGCCCTGGCCAAAGATGATGCTTTAATCATACAGCATTATCCAGCCAGAGCAACCAAAATTCAGTGACTCCAGCAGAGGCTGCTTGGGATTTTGCCAGGTTTTAAATCTTAATTTTCACTTTTAATTTATAAAGAGCAAAGCAATTAACAAATATATGTGTGAAAAGGAGGAATGTGTATGCAAGCAGACAATAGAGAGGCTAGAAAGCCCATCTTCTAGAGGCTCTGCTTCTAATCAATCGTAAGTACTTTGCTTGAACTAATTTAAAACTTACATTTCTGATGCCAGAAAGACGATGACCAGGATTTTAGCCAATCTGTGAGCTGACTGCAGTTGGGTTTGACTCTTGGTTATCAATGAAAACCACTTATTAACAGAAACTTTGACAATCTTTTTACCTCTGTCATGTTGTTAACATGTAAGTTTTCATTTTTTATATTTAGCACTTTAAAGTCCCAACCTGCAGCAAGCAGCATCAATGAGAAAGCTGACTGGGTTCAGAAGTATACAACTGATCACTTTTGTGTCTGTTTAGTTATTAACAGCTGAAATTAAGACATAATTAGTATATATGTCAATAGAATGGGGCAAAATTAGTCTAGGTGACATAGAAGACCAATGTGTATGATGTGTGCAATAGAAATAAAATTATTTCCTCAAATTGCTGAGCCGTAATTAGTTTTGTAATTTTTATTTTTTTTCCATAGCCTGATCTGGGTGAACAATTAAAGTCGGTCATGTTTTCTTCTGAATTTGGTTTCCATTATTAGAAATCATAACAAAATGGTGCTTGTGAAAGATAACAGTGCTCCGGAGACTGAAATGAAGTTTCTCTGTATAATTGCACATATGTCCACATGGCCTACCAACAAAGATAAAATCTGCTGTCTCAAGAGATCATCTTTCAAAGCCCGCCTTCCATTATACTGCTAATGCTGATAAATGTGTCTCTTTTGAGGCCAAGTGCCTGTATCTCCATGACAATTCATGAAAGTGATTCATGCAAAGAAATTGTTCACCGGATTAGAATTTACTTAACCTTGTCTCTTATTTCAGCACAATACACACAGGAGTTTTCATTTGAGATGAGATGCAGTACTTTAAAATGCCCAACACACACAAAAAAAACCCCAAACAGTCATTCAATACTCTGCTACTTCCTGAAAAATGCAGGTTTTCACATGGGATTGATTTGAATGTAAACACAGTTTAATGAATTTTTCTTCCCTTTTTCTCATGTTTTCACCAATCTCCCTTGTGAACAGTTGTTCATCCCAGAAACAGAGATCACAATCTGCTCTGTCCTAATAATAACAGCAGTAGAGACAACAGTGTGCTTCCTATTTGGAAGGCAAGTTAGGAACTCCATCTATTTCACAGCATTATGAGATCACAGTAATTAAAATCTTCACTTTTCAAGGTAACCATGCAGTTTAGCATACCTTTGTTGTTCTTTCTAGCTGAAGTAGCCAAAAATCTGGGGTTATGATGAGCAAATTCCTCTGAGTAGTCTTTGTTTCATGATGCTAAAGGGGAACAAGTGTATCATTAAACGTAAATGGAAAGAAAAGTGCCAGCAAATCATGGAGCATTTTCATTTGCGTCATTATTTTCCACAAAATTTGCTCAGCATTTGAGAAAAAACATTGTGCTGGCACTCTTGCATCACTGAATACTTGCACAGGCACACTTTTTTTTCTGCCTCTTTAACTCTGGTAAGCTGCTTTGCCAATTTAACCGAGACCAAGCCATTAAATGTGTCAACTGTGTGGTTTTGCGCAGCTCCGTCTGTGTATTGTTTGCATACCTAGCAGATACCACTCAGAGGATGGGGAGGTGGAGATTTTGGAAAATAAGCTGCTGGCTGTGCTTCTATTATAATATAATCTTGGGGTTGTGGGGTGATTATTCTTGGCAGGAGGACAGTGCTGATTTGAAGTGCCAGCTCCAGTTTGCCAAAGAGGAGGCAGCGCTGATGCGTAAGAAGATGGCCAGGCTGGGGAGGGAGAAGGATGAACTGGAGCAGGAGCTCCAGAAGTACAAGTCCATCTATGGAGATGTGGACAGTCCCCTGCCCACCGGGGAAGCAGGGGGCCCACCCAGCACCAGGGAGGCTGAGCTGAAGCTTCGTTTGAAGCTGGTGGAGGAGGAAGCCAACATCCTGGGCAGAAAAATAGTGGAACTGGAGGTGGAGAACAGGGGGATTAAAGCTGAGATGGAGGATATGAGGTGCCAGTATGAAAAAGAGTGTCTCAGCAGGGACCACATTTCAAGCATTCCTACCTCGCCCTATGGAGACTCCGTGGAATCAGCCACAGAGCTGCGCAGGCACCTGCAGTTTGTGGAAGAGGAAGCAGAGCTGCTAAGGAGATCAATCTCTGAAATTGAGGATCACAACAAGCAGCTAACGAACGAGCTGAACAAATTCAAGTTTGAGCCAGGCCAGGAGCCAGGCTGGTTGGATGACGCAGCGTCCAAGTGTGGTGGGACCTTGCAAGAGGAGCTGAAGTCGGCCAGGTCACAAATCAATGAGCTGAGTGGGAAAGTGATGAAGCTCCAGTATGAGAACAGGGTCCTGATGTCCAACGTCCAGCGTTATGACCTTGCCTCTCACCTGGGCCTGCGCACTTCCAGCCCCAGGGACAGTGACGCCGACAGCGATGCTGGGAAAAAAGAGAGTGATAGCGAAGATGGTCGTCCACCACAGCCAAAGAGAGAGGGGCCCATTGGGGGCGAGAGCGACTCCGAAGAAGTATATGAGAAGACGTCAGGTTTTGGGAGTGGGAAGCCATCAGAAGTCAGCGACCTGTGCTCTGCTGAGCTCATGAGAGTGAAAGAGGACACTGAGTCATTAATTAACATCAAACGTGAGGCTGAGCGACTTGAAAGGACTGTGGAGCGCCTTATCACTGACACGGACAGCTTGATTTATGATGCAAAGGTGCACATAACCAGCAGCCCGTCCACCAAGCAGGGTTTCAGAGGCAGTGAGGAAAGGGGAGAAGATAAGCATGAACCAGAGCTTCTGGACACTGTCAACACCAGGATGAAAGCTTTCCGGAAGGAGCTTCAGACCTTCCTGGAGAAGGTTGATCACATTGGAGAGGGCCTTAAGGAGCAGATGGAGGACCTGTCCCCTCTTCCCCATCTCACAGAGTCTTCCAGTTTCCTATCCACAATGACATCCATGTCCCGAGACTCTCCCATTGGTAACCTGGGGAAGGAATTAATCACCGACTTCCAGGTAGGTCAGCCTCTTCTTATTTGCCTTCTTTCTGTTTATCGTTTCTCTTTCTTTCTGGCAATTGCTACCCTAGAGCTAATTTTCCTCACAGCTGCTTTGTTATGATTTCAGACCCGCAGTGTATTAAGTGTGTAATGTTAAACAAACACTTTATAGGTTTTTTTTCTTTTATTTATTTGCACAACTCCTTTGATTCAGAGGCGGTTCCTCGTGGCAGAAAGGCTAATCCATTGGTGTTAGAGGTCTGTCTTCCTTTTGTCTGTAACAGCAGTGTTTCCCCATGAAAGAGGAGATTAATTTTAAAAAAAAAATTCTGATGAATGTAAATTAGAAGCCTTGCTAAGAAATGTGAGGAGGTCTTTATTATGCTCTCTTGTAAAAGGGTCAGGCATGTTCTCAAAAGCCTTGCCAAAAGAACCCAACCAAATGCAGTTTTCTAAGTGATGTGTTTTGAAAAGCCTGCTTACAGCTCACTCCCCTAACCGAGCAGCGAGTGAGAAGCTCTGTAGCCAGCGAAGGACTGCCTTGCCTAAAGCGTTGCCCATGGGCGCATGTCTAAACTGCCACAACTGCCACACTGGATATGGCTTTTCTGCACTGCACAAGTAAGGAAGGAAGAGCCTTGTGTCCCATATCCTTCATGACTTGTATGCTTGCTGTTGGTTTGACTCATGCATCTTCATTGCATGCGCCTCATAACCAGTGTTTGCATTCTTTTTTTCCTCTCTTTCTCTTTTTTGCTTTTCAGATGTTTCAGCCCATCATTTTGCTCATCCTCATTTTAGTTTTGTTCTCTTCACTTTCTTATGCCACTGTATTTAAGTTGTTTTTTCTGTTCACGCTTTTCTTTGTCTTGTAGTTTTTCAGTCGTCTACCTTACCCATTTTTTTTTCTTTATTCCCTCCTGTCCTTTTGTTTTTTTGTTATAAACCGCCCATGCACCTAACAGTCCAAACTGAGGGATCAGATGGAGTGGCAGCTCAAACAAGATCGTGGAGAGGAGCAAGAGATTCGCCACCAGCGAGCCACCACCGACCCACACCGCAGAGCTGATGGAGACATTAAACTCTACAGGCCAGGAGACAAGGGCTGTTTCAGTCTAGAGGTCAGCAAAGCAGCCCATCTTACTCACTGCCTCCTGCTGCCTTAGCCAGGAGATGAGTAACAAAGGCCAGGGGTTGGGGGAGTGAATTAGACCAAACACGGCACCCCTGGTGTGAAATCTGTGGTTGATCTCATTTGCCCCGTGCAGTTCCAGAAAAGCAAATTGGTCCTAACTTTGGAGTAATCACCCTGCTCCCAGTAGCTTTGCCAAGGGGGAAAGTACAGCTCAGGGACACACTACAACTGAGTAGAGAAATGAAGGATCTCTGGAAGAGATTGTAATCCCTGATATTCAATCATGCTTCCAGGTTTCACCTTGTTGACTGTTCTAAATCTGGAAAGTCTACAGATAGAGATTGCTTTACATTTTGCCTGTCAGTAGATGGCTGGTGTGCATGGTGATTCTCAACAGGGAATACAGCACCCTGCAGCTTACATAAAAGCTTATTTAAAGCATAATTCACCATTGTTTGGGTTGTTGAGTACTTTTCCATTTGTCAAAAACATCAATCAGTTTTTATTTAAATCTTCATTCATGCAGAGGCCATGTCTGCCTCAGTAAACATCTCCTCAGCTGCTTTCTCATGAACACAGGTTGTCCAGACACTGCAATTGGTCACAAAGAAAACAATTTCTAATCTGTCTCTGTAAAGGTGGGCCTGGATCAGTGAGAAACTTTTCTGCTGGCCACTGGGAAGCCAATTCTTGAAACTGTGATGGTTAGGGTAGCTTCTAGTGAGGGATGAATTTTAACATGTTTTTAATTCTATAGACACATGAAGAAGCCTTAATATATCTGAAACCCCTAAATGAGTCTGGGAGCAGGGGTCTACTGGCTAGGACAGCTGGGTTTGCAAATAAGTAATTGCAAGCCCTAAAAAGCAGGGGTAGGAAGAGAAAAACTTCAGGGCAGCTGGGAGCCAAACAGCACAATGATGTGTTGAATATCAGAGGGAGAGTGGCCCTTCATCTTAACACAGGTAATTGTGGTTTTGTTTGGTTCAGTTTGGTTTAAAATATCCTGACAGTATGGAGTTTTGGCAGGATTTGAACAATGAATTTGTTCAGTAGTGTCTCTTCCAACTTGTAATGGTGATAAGAGACCTCAGGAAGGATATCTGATAAATCCAGGCCACCATAAGCCTCTCACTGAAGGGCAAAGTAATTCTTCCTCAGCTGTGAAAGGGGCCAATGAGGTAGAGAATTGTTCAGCATGGATCCCTTTGCAATCAGAAATTGATATTGCTTGATAGTTATGGTAGATTGGGTCAGAAAATTACTCCAGCAATATTTCAATATTACAGTAATTCTGTTTAAATTCTGTCGTATTTACTGGTTCCCCCTTATCTTAGATCAGTCTTGCTATTATATTAAGGCCTGTATATGTATGCCCTCTGTTAGGATTAGGGAGTTGGCACAATACCTTTTTCTTTCCTCTCTCAGGATGGGATGATGTATAAAATATGTAGAGCAAACTCTGCTTGTACAGAGGATGGACAGTTTTCACACAGTAGCCTGACAAGGAACAAACCAGTAATTTTAATCAAAGGTAGAAAATAGCCAGTTTAGGACCAGATGTGCTCAACATACGAGCAAGGCTGGGGCTCAAATAGTCTAACTTGAGAAAATGTGGAAAATGAAGGTGTTTTCTTCAGTCACAATTATTTATGCAACAAAGAATATTATAGTGCTTTATGCTAAAACTTTTCAGTAGGTTGGCAGTCTGTGGAAATCTGAAAATCTGTAGTAGTCAAACCCAAGTGAAGCGGAAGATTTCTCAAAATAATTTTGGAAGGTATCATTTTTAATGTCATTATTTATTTTAATTTCATAAATCATTTTAATTATTTTAATTTAATTTATTTTAATTTTTTTTAAATTTCATACACTGCACTACCAAAAACTGCTAATTTTTTTGTTCCAGATGAATGAGCGGGAAAAAATACTATTCAAATACCGAAGGGGTTTTTTTTATTACTACAGAAATTTCAAATGGAGACTCAAACCTTTTAATGCCTACAGTGGGTATGGCTATACATGTGTCTTTATCTGCTTTAACTTAAGAAGTGAAAATATACATACTGGCCACTGGATAACATTGATTGATTATCTTCTTACTGTGTATGGATTTTCAGCATGAAAACAACGCATTCCATTTTGCTGAGGAAAATGTTTTCTTTTTCTTCATTTATCTAGATTTATTTTTCTCCAAGCTGAATTTTAAATTAAATTTTTCACAAGCAATCCCGAACAGCTTCCATCTAGCAATTTCTTCTATTTTTAAAAATGAGCACCACGGGAGCCTAATTGTTTGATTAAATACAATAAATGCAGACAGACATGTGCTTGAAACTACCCTGTAGCGTAACTGTAAACATCTGCCGTTGTTTGGGCTTTGCCCTGCAGTTGTTAGTGCAACAGTATTATTAGAATGTATTTGCATGTTAAGGAGGTGGGTTAGAGTCCCAGTCCAAGGGAAATTATATCTTGAAATTGCCTTAAGAGCAGGGCTTTGTTTTGTTGCTGAAACAAGCCTTTCAGCTGCGGCTGTGGGATGCTGGAGCCCATTGGGGTGGATGTTCAATCCATTATTCATGATTTTAGCAGAGCTCTGTTATGGTGGGAGGGGGAAGTAATTTTTTATTATCCAAGGAGAAAGAAGGTGAACTAGTAAGTATTGCCTTGACTAAAACAAACAGAACTAAAAAAAAGGTAACATGGAGCAAACATCCTATGGCAACAAATAGAAACCAGTGGAAAAAATGGTAAATAATTTTTCCTCTAGTGAATTTTACCGATGGAATATCCATAAAAAACGGCAGTTTCCTTAATCAGTCTCCTCCTGTTTATTCAGAAGCAAGAAGACATTCTGAAGAAGAAAAATTTCATTCTTTCAAATAATTAAATATGGTTTGTTACAGTATTTGATACTTGATGCTCTAAATTGGAGCTGTATCTCCAAGTTCTGTTTCTTCAGAGGGTATCAGTACTACCTTTACATGAGCAAGTATATATCAAAGGCAAAAGAACCTTGCATTTCAGATTTTTATTGTTTTCATACATGGCTTTTAAAGACTTACACATTTAGTTCTGTGTAGAAAAATACCGTAAAATCTGTGACACTCACAGGTTATAGAAAAAGAACTACTGAAGGGAATTCATGTAAAAGGAGCCAATTGTCACCAGAGATTTAAAATAAAAGAAGATAGACTGGAGAAGGTGAGACCATGTCTTAAAAAACTAGTTTTCCACAAGGTCTAGTAATAAAACAGGAATAGGTCACACAATACTTTCTTCTAAACCATTATTTGTGTATGTTTATCCATTTTGCTTACTTATCATGCCAATAAGAAATGTATAAGTTAATACCTGGGTTAAGTGTGGACCAACCAGATACAGTGATATGCAAGTTAGGTAAGTCCCTTTACCACCTGCTTTGAATCAAAACTTCTGCATGGACCCACTTTGAACAGATGAGAAGAATTTTGATCTATATTTTGAACATTCTGTTTTTTAACTGATGCTGTTTCTATGCAGTTTTCATAATTCCATGTGAGAGCTTTTCAGCTGGATGTCTTTTGCAGCAACTCCCAGCCATATGCTGAAAATTTGCACATCCATTTCTCTGGATAAAGATTTTGTTTTCACAGAAAGAAAACAGTGAATGGTTTACACATTGTGACTACTTTTTTTGTCTTCTGGTAATAAAAGCAAACAAAAAACAACAACAGCTGAGGGCCACATAGAAAGTTGTATGTCTTATGTCCACTATTCCTCCAATGCAACATTGTGGGAAGAAGAAAGATAAACTGATGCTGTGATTATTCCTTCCCACCAAGATTAGGAGCAGCCAGAATAATTTACTTTGATGTTTTGTATTCTGTCTAGCTATGTAAAGGTTGGCAATATAATGGCTTAAAAGACCTTTTATGATGTAAATCTGGATATTTGAGTCCCAACTGAATTTGGTGAGACTTTGTGTACTATCCATACAATGAGATGGATTTTTAAGCACTTGGAGCAAAGTGTTCTATGTTTTCCCAAACTCAGAGACTTTTCATATAAGCACAGACAAATAACCACACAGCTGCCTATTGTACACTAGCAAATGGAATATATGTAATCTATTTTTAAGGGGTGAGAAGAAGAGTACATCTTCAGAAGGAGCCTCTGCAAATTTAGTTAGGTGTCAATTGCATGTAAAAGTATTACAAAAGGCACTGGAACTTTCTTTCTGATTGTTGCATGCAATGGTCAGCTGTCAATGTGTGAAAAAGTAGCAATTTTAAACTATGTGTTCAAATGTAAGGTCTGAATATCAAAGCATTATAATGTAGCTTTAGAGGAGCAGCATAAAATATTCATCTTTTGACTTCCTTGGAATTGCTGGAGAGCATCATTCTACCCTGCCTCCTCAGGCCTTATTTTGTTTGATCGTTTCTGGGGGGAAAAAAAAACCTTAAAAGAAAGATTCCATGAAATTTCATGTTCACGGTTGTTGCATATTAATTGATTAAGTTTGCAGGCAAATTGAGATTGTAATTATCTACGGTAAAATGGAGAAAACAGACAAGTAAAACCCAGCCATACCTTGTCTTGGATGGCAATCTTGTAAAAACAAGTCATGGCAGAAACGTGGGATTGTGTGAGCTGTAAAGGAACTTCAAAAGCTGTGAACAGTCTGAGAGGGGCAAAAGGGGTCAGTACAGTGAGGGAGCGGTGGTGAAGTCCCCAAGCGTGGATGACTTTTCTCTGCACAGCCTGGTGAGGTAAAGACATCAGCATGGATTAGCTTGTTCTGGAGTGATAACAGGTGAGATAAAAGTACTGAGCAGAAGGATTTGGTGGTGCCTGTCTCAGGGAACAGGAGTGGAAGTGTATCTGGTGATGCAATACCTGGGGTACGTGGGAAACTGTTGGCTGGTGTTGAGCTGTGGATGAAGTGCAGCTGTTTCTGTGGTGCTGTGGTAGAGTAGCACTAGCTCCTGGTCCCCATGATACTGTGTTTGTGTGTCTGTTTATAGTGAGTTTGTTCTGTGGTGTCAGTGCATTGTGTGGTGGCCGTTGCGTTCGCGGTGTTTTCCGTTCCTCGTGTAGCACATTCCTTAATGAGAACAAAGGAAACAAATGGAATTTAACAGGTTATCAACTTTTGTGTCCATTTTGTAGTAGTGTTGCTTTACAAAACAAAACAAAACCACAGTTGTGCCACAGACTACACCCTGCTGATTGTATGATCGGGGACAGATTTCCACAAATAAACATACAGACATCCATCAGTGCAGTGTCAGGCACCTGAACTGCATACACACACATTACACAATACATTTCTAAATATTATTCGTTCATGATCGTAATAGATTGTTTAGCAGAAATCTGTTAGGCACTTAAACAGCCTTACCTCCTGCGATTTGAGCAGTGCAGATTTCTGGTGGAAATGACATATTTAATTATGGACCATGAAGAGTCCTCAGGTTGCACTGGAAGGAGAAAGGGTGCAGTTCTGCAGTCATGCATTAGCTCCTTTGCAACACATTTACTTCAGCATTTATAAAAATATATTGTCCTTAAAGAGGGAAAGCAGTTGTGACATGATTTTGACTTAATGTGCATGTACTACTGCATGTGTCTTTATGATATATTTAATTTCTCTTTAGCAATTCCAACAGTTACCATATAATCCTAGCACCCAAGTTTCCTGAAACTTGGCTTTGCATGGGCTACACATGTATAAAAAAATTGGATGACTTAATAATTTTGAATTCATAAAAGGAACAAACTTTTATTTTTAATTAACTGATACATTAGTTCTTATTTGCCATATTCTTAGAGAAGCCTGATCAGAATAAAATAATGTAGAAATTTCTGATGAAAGTAATTTTTCCTTTATTGCATGAGAGAATAAAATTATTTACAAATGACTGCAAAAACTGGCAAATGCCATCACAAGTGGTTCTTTTCAAATTACTTGTGAGACCAGATTTTGACCTTATGCACTACAAAATATCTGCAGACACATGACAGTGACAGATGAAATTGATAAGGCAGATAATGTTCTCTCAGTCACTTTATGTACCTTTCAGAGGGAGGGAATTGTCTTTTCCTCAGGTACAAAACAGACATGCACAAGTCAATAAATGACTCAAGAAGGAACTGATAGGGCCCAGAAAGTAAATGTAGGTCCACTTTTGGTTTTCAGCAGACTATGGTCCTGCAGGTAGTTTTTGGGATACCTCCCTCTGCCTTATCTCATTTTCCCTAGAGGAGGAGCAAGGAGTATCTGTTCCAGTGAGAAATAAATTTTGAATAACCAAAATGTTCCAACAAGTGCGGTGTGGCCTGAACCACCAGCAGCTGCTGGCTTTGCTCTTGGGAAGTGGGAGGAGAGCCTGGGGAGGAGGCGGGAGATGAGGCTGGTGCTGGAGGGGAAATGGCAGCACAGCCCATGAGAGCGGTCCCATGACCTTCGTTTTGTCCTTGCGGCAGCTGAGGCTGGAGCACGCAGGACATGGGCCAGCTGGGAATTTGGGATTACGCTTTGAAGCCTGAAGCAATCCTGTCTTTAAGTACATCTTTACTCTGGGAAGTAGGAGTTTGGTGCTGTAGTGTTTCCTGTGGTCACACACGTGAAGAGGATGGCACCCAGCCAAGCATCACTTTTGTACAGATAAATCGGTTTTAGTTCCAATGTGCAAGACACAAAGTGAAGGGCACAGAAAGTTATGATCAGGAATATAAATGCCACAAGATTAATTAACATAGTATAAATAATGAGATGTGACTCTGCCTTCTTGGATCTTTATTTTTGAGTTAGACAACTTTCAGGAGTAAAGTTGATGGGATGCCAAACTTAATGAGAACATAAAATTTTCAGTATTAAGATTAAAACAGTATTGGACCTGAAAAGAGGTATACTTAATGATATCAGTCAGACTTCAGGCTGACACCGCTTATCACTGTGACATTTCTGTAGTAATTATTTTGAGTAGAAATCACAGAATGAATTTGACTTGTGCAAAGGGCTGTCTTGTATCTGAAGAAAGGGACCTCATGTATGCTTAGTTGGTTTAATAAATGCTATCCCATTAACTCCCCAATCAAAAGTGCAAATGAATAAATAATTAGGTTCAATAATTATGTTCAATATACAAGATTCACCTTGTGCAGAGATGTTAAAATTTTACAGCTTTGATTTTGATGAAGAAATGAACCACCAAATATGTAATCCTGTAAACAGGAGTCTTGGCTATTTGAGTGCAAACCCAGAGCAGAGGCCTGAAGGAAATATCCAAATGTAACATCGGCATCTGAGCTTTAGTTTCCAGAAGAAGCCACACAGGAAATTCCCACAAAGATTTAGGGCATTGCTATTTATTTGCACACTGTGCTTTAGTTTTAACTATTGATAATTGTGAATTGTGCAGATGTCTGTCCTGCAGTTCTTTTATTTTTTCCTTTTTTTAACACCTCAGAGACACATTTTCTGCTAAACCTATCCCTTTGTCCTGCTGATCAGCTCAGGGATTCCCATGTTTTACCTGTACAGAATGTATCGATACAGGAGCTTCAGGCTCAGCTTGAGCAGGAGACAAGACTTCACCGAGAGGAGCAAGAAAAGTTTTCAGAAAGGATCATCCAGGTAAATACAAAACCCACCTGCTGGGAGAGACGCATGACCATGATGTGTGACGTGAGTCTTGTTTGTCAGAGCTATGGGAACTTGTGTCCTGATGGCTGTGCCTGTCTGACCTCATCTGAGTAAATGAAGAATCTGGAATTTGGGGAGATCTAAACTCAAGCCTATTTTACTGCTGCAAATCTGACTTCTCTGCTTGGTGGAGAGAAGTTTTGTCCTCCCCTCTGCAGGGGAGACCATAGCAGAGCCATGAAATACTGCATGGAGGATTCTGTCACCCTTTGGCTCTCTGTGAGCTGGGGAAAGGTGTGTTTGATCCCTGGGAGTTCAGTTTGGCTCTATACCTTATTCTGACTCCTCCCAGCCCAAAGAAAATACAGCAGTCCTCTGAAGTCAGAGGAGTTGTTACGCACACATAGCTGAGACACAAATCAGGACATTCTTGTATTTCTCAGTACTCAGAACTTCCAATCTTCTTATTAATAGCTGGTGAATAAATCATATTTTTTTGCATGAGCTCCTCCTGTTCTTTTGAAGGCTGGAACAGATTAGTCAATCGTTTTGTGATCTCTACCTCCTAGAGCAAAAAAATCTGTTGCTAATTTCTGCAGGCTGTTTGGCTCTTAACTGAAGTTTTCTTTTTAAATTTATTTCACAGACTACATTCAGCATCATTGTTGCATAGTGTAAAGAATTTTTCCTTGTGCCAACTAATCTCTCTATGCCCAAGTGGTATCTCTGTTTTTTCATAACTAGCTTTAATTTTCAGTAGATCTCCACAGGAGCATTCCATTGGAGCTTTTGAAGCCAACCAGTCATTTGATTTCCTTCCTAGTTGCCTTGGCTGTGAAAGCTTTTTGGAAGCTATGTCTGCTTCCTAAAGTTCTTTTCTTTTACAATTGCTATCCACTGAAAAAGCGTAATACTCTACAAATGTACGTTTACTAGGGTCTTCTGCAAGAATTCATGGCCATAGGGGCTTGAAATACAACAGCTTGTAAAAACAATGAAAAACACACCAAAATCAAAGCTAGCTTTTCATGTTGAGAGCCAGCAGAAATAGAAGAATAAAAGCATCTTCTGGATTCTTCATTTTTTTTCCAGATTATGCCCATCCTGTTGATAATATTCCTTTTTTATCACCTTCCAGGATTTCTGGTGGAAATTACTCAGATTTTCACTGTATTTGACCATAATTTCATTTGGTGGGAAAACTTGCATCAACATCAAATCTACTAATTTCTTCCTGTAAAAATTAAATTTAAAATCAGCCCCTTTTTTACTATTTAATTTTTAGGAATGTTTAATGACATCAAATTGATGTTTGCTAGCAGTGTACGATATCCATGAGTGTTATTAGTAGTTGCGTGTATGTTTTTGGGCCATTATGTCTAATTTTGTTCAAGACTGCTTTTAAGCTTCATTGTAAATGGATTTAAGCTAGCAACTACTGTAAATAATTTCAATTTAATCAGGCACTTTTTAAGGTATAGTAGCACAGATGCTAAAACTTTGCGTTATGCTGGAGCACATAATTTAGATGGCAGGCAAGTCCTTAGTAAACTATCTAGTTTGGACCAGTAACCTGTTTCAGAAGCATCTGAATGTTGCCATGAAAATCAAATATATATTTCTTAGCAGTATTTATTGCTAGGGAGTCCTAGTCTGTGAAATATTCTTTATTCTTATGTGAACATTGTTTCAGGGTGTGTTCCGATGGTTTGATTGTTGTGCTCATTAGTGTACTGCGCTTTCATAGATTTAGTCTGTGGAGCTGGTCAGGAAAAGGAGAGGCTGTTGTTCTGCAGAGTGGAAAACAGAAACTGGCACCTGTAAACAGTGACTCTGTACTCATTTTCCATCTGCATTTTCTTTGTCAATGTGAACCACAGCTTGGTTGAAGTGGAAAAACTTTCTCATGCCTGCACAGTATGAGATGTTGCACAACTAACTTGTTCAAGTGCTGTTGGGTGCAGGTCATGCCACAGTTTGATTTTTATATATTGAGGGAGAAGTTGCACTTAAAGAATGATGTTTCAGGTGGCATTGCATTGAAACAGGTGAAATTATATGTGTCCTCTAAAGAATGAGCTTTTCTTGCTGTTTTTAGTACTGAAGCTGAGACATGTCGAATGCTGAGTGGGAATATGTTCCTGTCTCTTCAGTTCCTGCTTGTGTCCTAAATATAGTCATGCCAGAACGAGAGACTGTTTTCTGTGGTATCATTCAGATGCCTTTAAGTATGAACTGTGAGAAGTGAGGGACCAGTAGCTGTATCTGAGGTACTGGAGGTGGTTTCTTCGAAGTGTTGCCTTTCTAGAGGCAGAAAGAGATGTGGCCACTGTGGAAGGGTTGAGGCTGTGGCTGTGGAGGGAAGTGACAAGGAAAATATTCCAGGTCGTCTGAAGGGCAGCTGTGGTCCCACCTTGTACAAATGGCTGCAAATGCATTTCATAGGCACGATACATGCAGCAGTGTGGGGTGGTGGCTGTGCTGGGAACCTACTGCAGAAATGCAATCAAGAGAGGGAGGAAAATATGAGTCATATAAAACATCTAACCAGCATCAGAGCTCTTGTGCATCTTTGAAGTAAACATCCACTTCCACAGCAGGTCACTTTCATATGGTTATCTAAACAAAGCTTATCATCTGCTATCCTCTAATTTCCTCAGCAGACATAACTGCTGAGGAACTTGTTGAGCCAAACTCAATAGCTACTCACTACTGGTGAAAATTAGAGATTTCAGTTTGTCTCACCCAATGAAGTACAAGTCCTGGAGACTGCCCTGGGACACCACCCCATTGACATGTTGCCTGTTATTCCATTAAAGCTGGAGGAGGAGCATATGCAGACCCTGCGGAGGAAAGACTTGGAAGTACAGAGCTTGACTTTGCAGAACAAACTGGAAGAGAAGACCTGGAGTCAGGAGAAAAATCTGCTGCAGCAAGAACTCAGGCATTTCAAGCAGGACACCTTTCTCCTGTATGTCAAACTGAAGTGGCTGCTGAAACACTGGCGGCAAGGCAAGCGAATGGAGGAGGAAGGAGAGGACACAGTAGAGGTAACTGTCCCACCTTAATAACCCAGATGAGTACTGGGATATCCCTTCTTTAAATATGACGCAACATCAGCCCCTTTAAAATTGCACGTATGTAGAAACGGGATTGAAATTAAACATGAAAGTTTAAGTTGGCTTGTGCTGAAGTATGTTCTGCATTATATGTTACACATCACCTATCTTTAAATTGAAACTCTTAACTAGTACAAACAGCTGATCCTGAAAAACTCTCTCTTAGTAAATGAAAAATTGATTAGGTCTCAAAAGTACGACTCCTGAGTAATTTTTTGAAGGAAAAAAAGCACATGAGCAAGGTGCTAATGGAGTCAAATCTGTTTAGATGGGTTGAATGCTGTTGTTTTTCTCATCCTGTGCACAGTGTGTTCCTTACAAAGCCTTCAGCAATACAGATGGAGGGGAGCTCTGTTTCTGTGTTGGCAGGAGAATTATACAGATTCTTGTGGGAACTTACAGTGAATCATTCCTATTTGTTGCCCTTCTCCATACACACAACTATCACTGTCAGCAGCAGTGCACCAGTCATCATCATGGTGCTTTTCCAAGTAGAGGCTAAATCAAGATCAGGAATTTCAGAAGTACATAACAACCTGGAATCCCCAAGCTGACACATCTCAGAAGGGGTGTGGTTGCCAGCCAACATGCACTGTGAAGAAACTGTTGAGTTGCACACCCAGAATTACAATTTCCTTCTTAGGTAAACAAAAAAAAATAAAGTGTTTTCCCATTCTGACATTTTATACTAAATTCTTGAGAATAATAGATTGGTTTTGCAGGTTCATGCAATTCTGAAATCATTTGCTAAGGAACAAAGTAATTTTTCTCAGTATTTCTGATCCTTTTGTGCCTAGTGTTTTTCAAGGTTTGCTGCATTTGGCAGTACAAATCACCTTTCAGGTCCGGTAGGAGTATGGTAAAGTTGATTACTCCAATGTTTTGTATTCTTAGATAAAGGGTGGATGAAGATCTTTACATTCATCTACTGTGGTAATATGAGTCAGAAACAAGATATGCTATTTAGAAATAATTTGCTTCTACTTCTGCAGGGTTAATTTGCTTCTGCGTAAACGAATTCATCTTCTAATACCAAATAGCTTTCAATTTTTTACTGTTTGGATTTTTTGACTGGTTAGTTTATAATCAGCCCAGCACGTCATGTTTTGCTCATGCTTTACAGAAAATAAAGTGATAGATTTGGATACTTCCTAATCGCCATTACTTCATCACACAATACACCAGTGTCTTGTATAGTTCTGGATTAATGTGTGACAGATTATATCCATCATATGACATTACACCCATCTCAGCTGGGTAGATCCCCTGTGTTGCAGGCCTGCATAGTGCTGTGTTCACATATGCAACATGTCACATATCACCTAAAGATAATTTCTTAGACCATATCTCCCAAAGATCCATTCTGTAGCCTGAGTTGAAGTCCGTATATCCCACCACAGAGACGCAGTCCCTTCCCTTAGTCCCTCAGTAGATTTCTGGTCCCAGAGGTAAATGGCAAAAGCATATTCCTGTGTTCCCTCTTGCGTTCTAGATCGAGCACCCTGAGGCCATCCCAGACTTTGGCATTCAGTCGGAGCAGAAGGCAAACAATGCAGAGCGAGAGGAGGAGGAAGAGGACGTTGTGTTTGCACTGACAGATTTCTCCCAGCGTCCCACCACAGAGAGCATCGATCATGGACCACAGCTGCAGACTGCAGAATTACTGCAGCAGCAGAAGCAGGTACTGCACCATTTATATATTTTGCCCTGGGAATGGAAACTGGATTTTCCAAGGGAGTTCTGCACTGCTGTGTTAAATCACCTAGAATCATACTTGTGTAAATACTTCCAGCTACACAGCAATTGCAGTGGATTTCATCCATTATATTTATATTTAAATTTAATCATGAGCCACGTGATTACTGTTCTTCTGTTGACAGATGCTATCAGTGAAAAATCCTATTTCCTCTTGTGGCTGTTTGCCCGGAAACATCTATCAGTATGTGATGGTTTGTAGAACTTACATGCTCCTCTTGTCTGGGCACATCTATTGTACTTTACTGTCAAGTTTTTAGCCAGAACATGTGATTTTATTTCCTTTAAATAATTTAAGAAACTAGCACATGTATTTAATGTTTCCCTTAGAGATGATGGGAAAACAATAAAAAAGTTCCTTCCTCTCACTGGGCTTGTTTTTAAAAGCCTGAAATCAAATCATGCTAGCTTTTCCCTCGCATTTCCCATGCCCTGACTGTGTCAGAGCACTGCCATATATCCTAGCTTTTTCCTTTGTGCTTTTAATATACTAACCACCCTAACAATACAAATAGCAAACATTCAAAGGAGACAGATTTCTAATAGTTTTTAAATGGAAGCTGTTCATATGAGAGCATCCTGTTACATGGAATTATTTGTAATCATAAATAGAATGGAGCAAGAATTCTATGTAAAAGACAAATTCAGTGGAAAAAAAGTCTTCAGTCTTTATGCCTGATAGCCCTTCTCTGTCCGGGCCCTTGACTTGGGATCCTGCTCCACAGTGAAATGTCTCAGGCAAATATGTTCTCCCTATGACCACAACACTTCACTGGAGTCACTGCAGGGCCTGGGGATTGTGTGTCTCTTTGCATTTGAGTTCCTCACCTTGAATTTCCTAGACTCTCATGATTATGGACAATCTGTTTGCTTACTGCCTATGTGTTGCAGCAGGCAACAGGAAGTCTCTATCCTATAAAAAGGATATTCTCTAGCTATTATTTTCTGTGAAGTGTGCTACCAAGTTAGTATTCATTTGATTGGTTTGGCATTTGGAAGAATTCTACCTTGCTGGTCACCCAGACCCATCACTGTCTTCCCCTCAACAAGTTCTTTTCTGGTAAAGGCTATAGAAGGCTGTGTAAGAGATGCTCTTGAACACATCGTTTGACTGCATTCCATCTGTAGACTGATTTATTCTAGAATTAGTAAAATAAATATAAACCAAAATGCTGTCGCTGTACAAACTCTGTCATATACTAACTTTCCATATGGATCTCCTAAAATGACCAAGAACATTCAAATGAATTACATACTTCTTGAAATAATCATTGCTTAGACATTAATCTCAATTAAGGTGGCAGAAATGGGCAATAAATTGCTTATAATTCATTGTTATATAAATCACAGTCGTCCCGGCTAATCTTGCTTAAAGAAATGATCCATAGGAACTGACCACATCTCAGTACACCTCATAATAATGAATAGTGCATGATGTCCAAATGAACTCATCCAGATAAAACAGATTTCTTGCTTTCCAACCAGGAAAAAGTGTTATTTCAACACTGCAAGAATGGATGAGTTCACTAAATATTTCTCATTTTAAGCACTATTATTTGTTTTGCCTGTGCACACTAGGGCATCTTCTCACAAGCACTGCTGGGCTGAAAAACACACGGAGTTTTGAGGGGTTTTCTGCAGGTTCCTTAAGCCCATAACTGGAAAAGAAACCACAGTTTATACAGGGAATTTAGAGTGAGTGGTGCAGCTGAAAGTTTCCAAGATTTGCACCTGCCCAGGAGAACCCAAAGTTGCTGGTTCTGCCTGACAAGCTCCAAGATGAAATGCATCAGCACTTGTTTCACATCAGGAATGAAACTTTTAGATAGTCTAGGAGTGGCCGAGATAACTAGGTCAGAAAAAAGAAAAGGCTTATGGTAACCTGAGGTTACCCATATTTATTTTTAACATTTAATATTAATATTTAATGGCTTGTATTTTCAACCTGCACTCTTGCTGCTGACTTTCTTACCCTGCCTGGAAAGTGGAATTGTTTTGAGAAAAAATTATAAGCCCAGAGGCTTTTATTTCAACATGCAACTTTTAATTTTATATTACTATGATTTGAGATATACAGTTTGGTGCAAAGTGGATCAATCTGGCTTGTCTGGGATTTTTATGTGGCCAGTGTGTGAAGGGATGAAGGCATGGTAGAGTGGAAAGGGGAGAGAAAAGGTTAGTTGATGAGAAGCAGGGTAGATGGGGACTCTGAGAGAGGCCCATTCATCTTTCCCTGCATGGCACAGGGAAACCCCTTGGCTGGTGGGTGGGGGCCACAGCAGAAAGGGTCAGGCAAGGTTAAGAGCCCAGCTGGAAGTCTGATGGTGGGCCGGAGAAAAACAGGCAAGTTGGACTGGTGGCACAGCAGAGGAGAGCTTGCTGTAAGTCAGTGTTTCTATGGGTATGGTAAGAGATCAGGGAGAACAGCCTGGGGGTAAAAGAAGAGCTTTGTTTCAGTTGAGTATAAAGAGTGAGATGCTTGTTAGGTGGTGTAAGATGAGGGACTAAGGAGAAAAGAGTTTACACATCTGTTGTCCAGTGGAAAAAGCATTAAAAAACAATACAACAAGTGTTGTTGCTGGGACTGGTGTCAAGAAAATCCCCAATGAGATCTCTTTTCCCTCATACAGCACTTGTTTTCAAATCTTAGCTAAGAGAAAAGCCCAAAGGAATAGTCATTAAGCCCTGAGTATACTAAAATGAGTTCCACCAAGATCGAGCTTATCTTTTTGCCTAGATCTGTGATTAGAAAGAAAAATACACGGTTCCCATTTTCTGTTTAGGCTTCTGACCTTGTGTTTTTGATTGACTGCTCTATTAAACTTCTTGCAATACCAGGCTGTGGCAAAAGTCTTCAGTTAAATTCTTAAGTGAAATTCTCAGTGAAAAATGGGTTGTGATTAAAGCAGAACCAAACCACAAAGAACTGCTCTGGTCCAAAACTTTTCTAGAGATGGATGCTCCTGTTTCTGTGGTTGACTCAACTTAGTAAATGCTCTGATGCCCTGGAATTTAATTAGAGTTTGCTACACAAAGTTTTTCATGTTGTCAGCTGTTGTTTCTATAACTCCAGAGCTGTGGATATAAGACTTTAAACTTTTGTAAAGCCTTTGTAATTACCTTGTCTTAGACCAGTTGTGAATCAGCGAGATTCCTCCAAGTGTTAAATTTTAGAAACAGCTAAGGTGCTGAAGAGCCATCTCCTTGCATGGAAGACTGTCCAGGGAAGAACAGCCATGCCAAATTTCTGCTGTGCAATATGCCTGAAAAGAAGGGGAAGACTATAACAAATAGTTGTTGTGTGTTTACAGGACTTAGTCTTATGAAGAAGCTGTTCAGCAGTTTTTCCAACAAAATCTAAAGCATGTCTAGATGTAAACATTATATTTCAGAGCACATTCTCTCAAAAGTACTTCGTCTGTTCTTCAAAACCACTCCACTTTGGCAAAACAGAAAAAAATCATTTTGCAGACCTCTCCAACTTCAAACTGTAAATACAAAGTCATGCAGAAGAGGCTTCTCTGCAGGAGTGCAAAGTATGTAACCAGAATTGGATTTATATTGGCAAGATAATTAAAATCCCAGCAAGCCTGGGGGCACCTGGGGTACTTGTCTCATAACAGTGACATTGATGTAATGCCTCTAGAAATAAGAAATGCCCTCATCCCAGTAGGCTACAAACCTGCAGTGAGGCTGAGGTGAAGGAAAAGCATGAAGTGAGAATTCTATGTATCTTCTTTCTTTGCAAACCAAATTTTATAGGACTCTAAAATTATCAAATGTATGCACAGGAATGAGAGATGTAACTTGCTTTAGCGTCATTTGGTTTTATTTTTCTTCTGCCTCATTTCTCTTGTGGAGCCTTTTGACTGCTTTGCCAGAGAAAGGTTTATGCAGCACACCAGAAAACACAGAACGTGGCTCTTGAATGAAAGCACTTCACAGATATTTGGAGTCAGGTTTTTCAAAGAGGATGAGACCAGATTTTGATGCCTTCAATACCCAGCAGCTCCTGTTGTGACATTAAGGGCAAAACTTCAAAGGAGCTCTCATTCTGGTTATTACACAAGGGGCCTGAGATGTTTGGAGAATTTAGCCTTAATTAGGTAGTAGAACAAAAACACATGGTGGAAACATAAAATCTCATTGCATATTGAATAGTAGGTGATCTTATATGCATGATGGAGACTGCTGCTGGATAGCAGGAAACTGCTAATTGGCATTAAATGTTAATGGAATTAATTCTGCTTCTGTGGGTGCGTTTCTTGCAAAACCCCATCTTGTTCACCATCACATTTCATTAGCCCAAACATATAGGTCAGTCAATGAGCACCTGCAGTCACTTCCCTACATCTAGCATATTTTTGCTGATGTATCAAATGGTTTGGGAAAAGTAAACCACATTTGTTTGTTTTTTAAAGAGAAAAGGCACCTTGGCATGTATGATTAGTGACTACAGAAATGGGTGAGGTGGGTTCAGTGATGCCAGAAACCTGATAAGCATATGAAATAAGCTTAGTTGTCTGCCTAAAATTTTGTAAGTATTGCCATTGAAAAAAGCACATGACAATTATTTAGATTTTTGCAAACATCTGTTTGCTTGACTTGTCTTCAAAGAAGCCCCCATGTAGTTACTTCATGAAACGCCAGAAAAGAGGAAATGCAGGAAGCCTTCCCTTGGGAAAACAAATAAAAAATAAATTAAATTTGACTATCATGCAGGGATGGAGACAGCTAATTTGAGTGAGGCCTTCCCAAGGAAGTTAACACATTCATGAGAACCAGGTGATTAAATGCTGAATTTGTTGAGTAAGCTTTCCCATTTTTCTACCCATGCTGTATCTGCTAGTCACGTATAATTTTCATAGAAGTATTTTCTAGTCAGGATGACTTGTCTCTGGGTACTCCCTGGTGTTTGAGAGGCTCATTGGAAAGATTTGATTTAGATTTTGGACAAATAAATTATATTATATATTTCTGTTTTCTGATTCAATGAGTGCAATAAAATGGTGGGACACCTTTTCTTTTACTCACCCAAAATGAATATTTAGAAGTTTTTTGATATTTAACATAAAAATGACAGGTTCTGCAAGTCTCCAGAGAACCTGCAGAAAGTAAATGCCAAAACTAAGGGGAAAAAAATAAGATTTGAATAAGAATGCATGACACTAGCCTGGGTGCAACTGCCTGGCATGGAGCAGGAACACGAATACAGACCACTGAAACACCTTAGTAGAGATACTCAGCTCAAAACCTCACTTTTTTCCCAAAATAATTTTATCTAATAATACAAAAGCATTGAAAATTAAATTACATCTTTAGATGTAGGTTACAAATATTTGGGATTTGATACTGAACAATGACTGTATGTGAGAGACAGACATGTAGCTATCCAACAAACCTCAGGAATGATACTCTAGCTTTGCTTTACAGTATTAAAAAAGAAGTTATTAATGATGTCTTCAGTCCAGAAAGATGATTAGTGCCTTTTCCTGGGGGACTTAAGTATCTTTCAGGAAGCATCAGCACTAGGGCGAATGAGAAGCAGAATTATAGAATCATTTAGGTTGGAAAAGACCTTTGAGATCATCGAGTCCAGCCATAAACCTAACACTGCCAATTCCACCACTAAACCACATTCCAAAGTGTCATATCCACACATCTTTTAAATACCCCCGGGGGTGGTGACTCAGCCACTTCCTGAGCAGCCTGTAGAGACAGAGAAGGCATTGCTATTCTTAGTTTTCTCATGCAGAAGTTAGCCCAGGCACTTTCTCTCCCATGCAGTGGATACACAGTCAGTTTTCGTCCTATAAACTGAGACTGGAAATTAAAGCCAGCATCCAATGACAACTTTTTTTTTTTTTTTTTTTT
>VZTX01002567.1:0-130976 GCA_013400915.1 Pardalotus punctatus | reverse complement strand
TTTTTTTGTTGTTGTTGTTGTTGTGGCAGGCAAGTGAAAATCGGAAGCTCCTGAATGCTCTGAAGGGTTTGCTGGATGACTTCCGCTCGGAGCTGCGGGACGAGGAGCGGGAGCGCCAGGGGCTCCAGCAGCAGTATGCCCTGCACAAGGCAGCCTGGGAGGTGGAAATGACTGAGCTGAAGTGTCGTCTCGAGCAGGTAACATCCCCTACATCCAACACGTGTGAAAAACAGCTGAGGTGCTTAATGAAACAGGAAATGTATGACAAACAGAAAAGGGACTTTATTTATGCATTTTGCCCTGGTGTCTGAAAGCTCCCACCCGAATCCTGATCAAAGCTTTGCTTCTTGAGTTGCCTCTTGGATTTCCAGTTGTCCCAACACAAGTGCCCATGTAGTAGGCACTGTGTAACATAGGTGAGGACAAAGGAACTGAAACTCTTTCTGTATTTTCTCAGCAGAGTTGGCTGGTAATGTGTCAGCTGTGGTAATGAGACATGTGGGTGTCTGTATTTATTGGAGAGAAAAATGTCTTAATGTTGGCATGCTCACAATTAGTTCATCACTGTGCCTTGGCACATGACAATTTGATGCATATGAGAGAAAAGAGTGATTAAACAACACTGAAGTGATAGATCAATGTATTAATATTAAACCAGCCATTCAAAGCTACTGGCTAGTGATGTATGGCACCCCAATGAAAAGAGAGTTCTAGCAACCTGCCATGGGATACTGTTAGAAGTATTTGTATAAAATCTGGTGCCAGGTGGTTCAGTGTCATGTATGGCAGTCCACAGAAGATGTGCTGTTTCTGAAGCAGCATGAAAACAGATCAGCAAAAACCCACAAGAATAAGAAAACATTTCCGAAGCTGATGGCATAATAGCTCTTATTTTACACATTGAAGAGGGGAGGGGTGGGAGAATTAGAACATTCAGATCTTGAGAAAAATTGTAGAGCTTCTCTTCAGAAGGAAAATATAATTAAAATATTCACTGTTGGGAGGGTGGTACATTTTGGAGGATTTACTCAACTTAGAGGCTCACTGTGACGCACAGAGCTGAGATGTGAGCGCTGCTTTTCAGCCCAGGTACTGTGGGCTGCTTTCCCAGAATGAAGGAGGCAGCTTTCATTTTTAGCAGTCTTCTCTGAAAAGATTCAGATTCTTAGCTCAGCTGCTTCTTAGTGAACAAGCATTTCCAAACAACAGATCACTTCAGAAACAAAATTAGTTCCCATTTTGGCTTCTCTCAAAATGTCTGTGATAGATTTAAGCTTGAGATGGCAACAAAGAACAAACTTAGAGGAAGCCTGACCTTGGGAGCTGCCAAGCTTGTGCGCTTTGCCTTTGCATGGGCAATAAACTTCCAGGCTGACACTTTGGCTGGTGTTTGGTGCCAGGGTGGTGCTGCCCTTCCTGCTCAGGGGTTTCTACCCTTCCTTCTGGGGGTTTTGCCAGACTCTTTGCTACCTCCACTGCTCCACTGGTAATAATATATAACATACGGTAATTGCTGAGCCACAGGTGTTACTATTTACATTTTTGCAAGCAATTGAAAAGAATGAACCTGGCCAATATTTAAGATATGAAACTGTCTTCCTTAGCCAGTTCCCCACAACATTTCTATTTCATAGTAAAGCCAGGTCCCGAATGCAGTAGAAAAAAATATAGTGCAGCTTTAACCAAATAATAGCCAAGTCTGCAGGTTCATGTGTGCAGAAGGATCTCTCATTATGTCATTTTGTTGTGTTGATGGGTGGTGATAAAGTTACCTCCCACCATGGGTTTCATATAGAGCTGCCAACATGACAGACCCACAGAGAATGAAGGTCTTTTTGATGTGTGCTGTTCCTTTCACTGCTGCTGTTTTCCACCTTTTTCATGAAGCAGTAGGTCAATTAACAAAAGCATTTTCCTCAAGAGAGTCAACTCCTAACTAATAGTCACTGCAATGGTTTTGTTTTGATGCTTCAACTATCTCTGTATAGGAAAGAAAGAAAGAAAGGAAAGAGAACTCTTTTGATATAAAACCACAGCATATCAGAGGTGACAATGTGCTGCTGCCTTCTGCTTTGGAGCTTTAACACTGCAAAGATCATTAAAAATAAAATCCTGTCTGTCAGAAATGTACATTTTATTTGGCAGAAGGATCCACAGGGATTGTTTTTAAAGTAGGAAATAATGAGATTTTTCCCAAATATGAAATTGTGATAATGCTGAGGCAATAAAGAGTCACAGTAATTTTCAGCCTCCTCAAAATTTTTCCACAAGTGAAAAACCCCAGTATTCTGGAACCTGTAAACTGAGAAAAGTTTGGAAGAAGAAAGGAGTTAGTGTTAGGGGCCAAGCCCTGTGTATGCTTTGAGAACTTGCATTAAGGACTTGGGACCCATTAAGGATATGGGAGTCCCTCACTAGGACTCTGACCAATAGTCCGGCTTCAGGATGTCTGGGGGGAATATAATATAATATGTGGTGCAGGTGTGAGAAAGATAATGTCATGTTGACTTTGCTTAAATAGGATGCTGCTCTTAGAGAATTGATTTCGTTGGTTGGTTGTTTGGTCATTTGAAAGAAAACAACTGGACTCTGGAAATTTGCTTGATTTTTTTCTAAATTAACTAAAATTTTCTAAATTTCTACATTAAATTTGAAAATTAAAGAAAGTTTGTTCTTTGTTGCCATCTGAAGCTTAAAATCTGGTAGAAGATGTGGTGTTTTAAGATTTCCCTGTCACTGCAAGTGGCTGTAACAGGATGTTCTCTGCAGCTCAGTACAATTTAAGTGACTCAAGCAATAATCTCTCAGTCATTTGTTTGGGAAGGCTGTTCCAGTGACTAGTAAGCATCACTGCTGAATCTAGACTGAACTTCCCTTTGCTCAAAGTTTGGGCTTATTTTCTACACAGAGCAAGGTGAAGGTGTTGTCCTTCTCTTTTGCTAGAAGCACATGTTTCCCAGCAGACCTGCTGCCTCTCATTTTTGAGGACAATGTTAACTCCAGAGGAGGAATTGAGTTTTTGCTGCTTTTCACTCCATTTTGCCTGCAGAGCTAGGGGATGGAGATGTATCCCATTCCGAGTCACTCACACATCTACTGAGCTGTCAACAGAAGGTCAGGTTCCGAGGATAAATTCTCCACTTGCTTGGATTTACACAAAACAATTGAGCACTTCTTCTCTCTGACAAAAGTCCAGCACGGGCCCAGCTTGACCAGAAAGCTTGTGCAATCTCTGCACTTGGAGGTTTTTTAGGATCCATCTGAACAAAGTCCTGCACAACCCAATCTGACCTCAGACCCTATCCTGCTGGAAGCAGAAGGTTGGACGAGAGATTTCCTGACACCCCACTGAGCCTATGTTTTCCTATGAACCTATTACCCTGGGCCAGCTCTTCTGATCTGATTGAGCTGACCCCTGAGCATGAACTTGAAGAAGGAGGGAAGGCTGCATCAGATACTGCCCTTAAAATCAGCTCAGACTCCAGAACCTCAGAGATGGGGGATGATCTTGATACATCTGCTGCTGCTAGCACCCTCTGTTGTTGGAAAGTGGGGGGGTCATACAATAATACCACTGCTGAGGGTTGTTTTGGGAAAAGTCTCCTCAGGAGATGAATTCGTTCTCCTTAGGTTGCAGGTGCACTGAGCAAGAGAACAAAAGCAGAGCAGTAGCTGAGGATATTGTCCTGGCAATTGTCTCAGAGATAATGATGAGGTTGGAGTTTATCTCAATGGTTCCTTCATTGCTGGTACCTGTATTCCCATCAGAAAGATCACAACTGGTGTCTTAATAGCATGAACTGGTAGAGCTTAAGAAATTACTCCCTGTAGTTTTCTCTGTCTTGATTTTAAACCTTTTTTTCATTGTGAACATATTTGATCATTTCTTGAGATCCTAATATCTAAGAATTGCCATAATTCTGCCATTACTTTTGTGGAGTTATGTCTTTAACTCAAATCCATTGTAAGACACAGGCTTTTACTGCAGAAAGTGTAACATCCTAGTAACATTTTTCTTTAATGCCAGCTGGAAGGGAAGAGTGATAGCACCTCCAGAGAAACAGGTGTCACTTTGGATGCAAAGGGAGCTTTTAAAAGGGAAAGAGAGGAGCACAAGAAGCTTCTGGCTGACAGTCACAGTGTGGTGATGGACCTCCGCTGGCAAATCCAGCACAGTGAGAAGAACTGGAACCGGGAAAAGGTGGAGCTCTTGGACAGGCTTGATAGAGACCGACGAGAATGGGACCGTCAAAAGAAGGAGCTGCTCAGGCGGATAGAGCAGGTAAGGAGGCGTCAGGGAAGGAGTCATCCTGGGTGAGCAATGCCTCTCTGAAAGAATGAGGCCAATGTACCATTGGTACGCTCAGGCCGAGCTCAAGGGACAGCTTTAAGAAGCAGCACAGGATTGAGTTTGCTTCCTTGGCTACATCAATGTTTCTCATGCTACAAAACAATTTATATACACATGAGAGTGATACTCATAATGTGCATCATAATGTGATGCTCATAATCCCTATAAAAGACCACTTATGAGAAATCAGCTGTAGGTTAGAGGTCATTTCCTGCCTAATTTCAATTACCCTGGACAAGCATGGCCACATTCTGTTTGAAAGCTTTAGTGCATCTCTGTGCTAAAACACTCAACCCACTGAGTTATTCAAGGTTTGGTATCCTGCTTCCTGCTGACAGAGACTGCTTATCTGCAAATTAGCCACCAAAGATGTGGCTGCTGCAATTATTCAGTCTCAACTGAATTCTTTTCCTCTCACAGAGGAGCACAGAGGTTTACATGAAGAGCCCTGACTGATAACACAGTTATCGGTACTAAATATTCAGAATATTGGTCACATGAATTTTGTGCACACCTCTGTTATCATTTGCAAATCGGAGAAATGCATACCTATCCCTTTGTCTCATGCCCATCTGTACTTTCCTCTGCTTAGTATTAGAGACAGATAATAACTAATGAATTTATTGCTGGGCTGGAAGCCACACAAGAAATGAAAAGTTTAATAAGGGAGAGTTAATACTGTTTTTGACTGAACATTGTTCAGCTCTGAGTCATGCATTCCAGGAAAAGCAAGAAAAAGAACTGAAATTGTGGGTCCTCAACTAACTGAATGCTTTCTGTCCTTAGGACATCAGAAGTGGAACCGCACCAGACATGTGCATGCTCTCTAGGGAGCATTACACTTGAGCAAAACACAGAGTGGCTTCACAGGTTTAAACTGATGAAAGCCCAGTGTAACTTCATGGCCAGTTTTTGAAAAGGGTTCATTGTCTGTGTCTCATGTTCCCATGTCAGGGCTGCAACATGAAGTCAAAGAAAAGACACCAGGCTGCAAATACTATGAGTACAAGACTAAACCTTGGTTGGAGCTGTGGCTGTAAACCCCACAGAGAATCACTTAGGAAAATCCCGTGCTCTCTATTTGTAAAATCAATTCTAAAAGTGTAGGTCTGAGTGGGCAGTGCCAAACATGAAGGTTTTACAGACCAAGAAAGGTGACTTTTGAGCTTCTAAATCTCAAAATATCACAAATTATATTCTGGATTTTTTGGTCTCCCACGTATCTGAGGGGTCTTGTGTATACTTCATGCAGTTTGTTGAGCTAGCCCTTATAATGCAACACAATAGTTCATCTCCTAAGATAAAACCATCAGAGCATTTGAGGCTTGTAGCCGAGCTCATCATGCCAAATTCCTGGGTTCCAGGGTTCAGTGGCAGAAGGTGCTGAGTTCTCCATGGCTTGCCTGGGCTGGTTTCTAACTGTTGGGTTTCAGTGGCCGAACTAACCCCTATGGATTCTTCATGCACAAGGGGAATTAAATAACACTCAGAAAATTTTCTGATATACTAAGGATGTAGACAGAATCTTTTATTTGAAGAATCACTGATACCTCTTTGGATGTTTATTTTCCTGTCCTTATAAATTGCAGGGATTTAAATATTATCTCTTAGGTGTATCCTCAATAGCTTGAGGGACTTAACCTGGTTAAAGACTGTTTTTTCTATTTCCTGGGAATGGGGCACATTGAAGGAAGCCACAGAGAAATCCCTGTTAATGTTACCTAGCCTTTAATTCTCTTAAAACCTGACATAACCTCTCAGTGTCATCTTGGGAGAACCTACAAAATAGCTCTTAGCTAGTGCTGGAACTGATTTCCTTTAGTTACGTTTCTGAAACCTCTGGGCTTTAACTATATATTTACTGTGCCAACAGAATTGTACACAGAATTGGCAATGAATAGGGGAAACAAAAAATATTATATCAAGCTAATTTCAGAGGACTAGATGACCAGAAATAGCATTTGAAATCTTGGCTACCTGCCTACAAAACTTCATAACTCCATCTTTGCTTATAATCAAACATTTCCCTGTGTGACAGGAAGATTCTAAATATTTGCAAACTTCTAGCTGAGTATCCTCTCAGATTGCAGTCATGCCCTGCTTTATATGGAAACAATTAGTGTATCTCTGAAGTCCTACTCCCCAGGGGTTTACTGTGTGTCTTCCATGTATGGCAATACAGAGAGGCTGAGGAGACTACTCACTGTGTATGTTTGAAACAAAGCCTAAGAGATAGCAGCAGCGTGTGTGCCAGATTTCATAGTAATGCTTTATTCCTGTCTGCTTTCACACAGCTCCTGAATAATACATGTAGGATAAGGGGGAAGTCACAGCAATGTATAAAATATATAAAATACTTTGAATGGTTATGGGAATACTGCTCTCATATAAAAAACATGATGACCTACTTTTGTCAGAGCTCACTGTTGTTGTTTTTTCCTCTTAAGTACTCTATCACTTTGTTTTCCCTTAGAGAATCTCCCTCCCCTGTGCTCCTAAAGCTAATTATGCACAGAGCACACTGACAAATATTTAAACCCACAAGATCACCTGTATGAAAAGTTGTGTGTTTAAAGGTATAAACACATGGGGACTCAAAATTATTAGTCACTCTTGAAAAGTTAGGGTAGTATTTCTCACTTTAATTCTCCTGTCAGCTCTCTGAGGTTGAGAGTAAGGCAGTATCTGTACTGTTCTCTCATTAAGGTTTCCAGAGCACTGTCCTTATAGGATCTTTGAAAATCTGAAGGGCTTGCAATTGGAGCTATCTATACAGAAAGCATGTAATTACCATTTCTCCTTGCTCTGAATCTTGCCCATATGCTCGGGAATGGCCTCCAGGATCTCTTGATATATACCTTCCAGCCCCTGCCTTTATAAGACACCTACTTTTAATAAAACTGTTTCAGATTTTGTATATCATGAACAAAACACTGAAGATACATTTCCCTTTTTGTAGACCTGAATCAAGAAAAAAAAAACCTCAAATGTTTTCAGCTCAAGTGTAAATTTAATAATTTGGGACCTAAAATCGTTCGGTCTAAATTAAGCAATACAATGTCTGTTTATTTTTCCAAGCACAAGCAGGAAGATTAATATGTTTTGTGGGTTCTCAGTTTCCAGGGCCCTAGTGAATGACTTGCATTTTCAGTTTATTGTCATTAATCTTAGCATGCTGCCGTAGCAAAACATCCGAGATCTTATCAAATTCCTGCAGTCATTTATCATGTTTGAAATTATCACTTACTTCATCCGTCCTGTTGTATTTACAATTAAAAGAGAAGCTGACCACATAATCTAATTTTAATATTGGCAATTTCACTAATGGTTAACCCTCTCTTCACCAGTTTTTGAAACATGTAGAGTTAATAGCTTTGATGGCCCTTCTATAAATACACATTTTCTTTGAACATGTTCTGCATGCCTAATTCATCCCTTTGGACAATGCTGTTCTGTACAAATAGTCAACTTTCCAGCCATGCATTCAGGCTAGACCATTTATAAAACACAGCTAATGTGGCTTTTTTTAAGCATAATTTTCCACCTCTGGAAGCAAGTGATGTACATGAAAGCACAATCTTTGCATTGCTGACCAGAAGAAAAATGTGCTTGTTTTGGTGAGAATCCAATCCACTCACCCTTCCTTCAGCTAATACTTGTATTGCTATGAAGATTGCTTTTAAATAACAGTCTGTGCTGATTTGTTTCTTTACAAATCAGATTACAGACAGATGCATTATTTTATATATACATATATACACTGTGTATATATATGTATACATATACATGTAAATAAGCAACTCTACATATATACATTTAGTCACTCAAAATCCCGTGAGTAATAGCATAGTTCTAGAGAAATCTCCCTTTGTGGAAGGACCAGCAGAGCAAGGCCGGTGTCCCTTGGAGGTGAACCCCTGGAGCCAGGCAGTAATCCCCAGGGCGTGGGTGCCGTGCTCCTGGGGAAGGGTGATTTCTGCCAAATGCCACACACTGCAGAAGTGATTGCTGTTCCTTTTAATTTGCCTCATCTCCAGCTTCAGAAAGAAGCGAGCCCACGGAGAGGAGGTGGTTTGCTGTGTGACCAGAACGAGAGCAGCCGTCGGCCGTTTACGCCCCAGGGGACCCTCCATGCCCCTCGTTCCATGGGGTCACGCTCCTACTCTGATTCCGACACCATCCAGTTTGATGATCGGTCACTGTCCAAGCTGAAGGAGAGCGACCGGTGCAGTGCCACGGAAAACCTCTTTCTGGAATCACTGTCTCTCGATTCCCCCGATGAGCCCGATGAGCATCGCTCTCGGCATCTGGAGCGGGAGAAATTCCTGACTGGATTAACGGAAGTATGAGCTCTTCTACATTTTATCATGCTCTCATGTTATCTCTTATGCCAGGATTGGTACAGCTTCCCTGCTGTAGGAAATGAGATATTGTGTCACAGGCATTGCTTGCAGTTACCCAGTAGTGAATTTGGTATGGACAAGTTTTTGTTTCCTGTTACAAGCTGATTAGACCAGTGTCAGTCACCTGAGAAACTGGGAGCCAGCCTGAAGGTCCCAAAGATTACTTGTGCCCATTCATATTATGTATGCTAACTATATTTGGCACAACATATTGGCTTAGAAGGTCTTAAATCTTTTCCAATTGTATGTAGATACATATTTGTGAAGAAGCATGGGCTTTACTTTGTTAGTAAAGTAGTAAGTGCTGTGGAGAGGCACTTCTGATTGTTCCATCATGGTTGCCTTCTAAACAGATTAGAGTGAGTAATTGAGATGAGAATTTAAAAAAATAAAGTTATTCATCAGCAAAGTACCTACCCTGAAGTCACACCATAAAGCTATAAAGACATTAAACACAGTGATAAAATATGCTAGTGGGAAACAGTGAATGTAGTCTGTGTCCTACACCATGGCAGGTGTGTTTTCATCAGTTCCAGGTCTTCACAGTTTGTTTACACTGTTCCTGAATGAAACCAAGCATCCCTGTCCCCAAATGCTGGTACAAAACTAAGGGATTGAGAAATCAAGTTCTTTGAGAGGAAGAAGAGAAAAAAAGATTAGGAGGGGGGAGGAATATGACTGTCCTTTTTACATGGCTGTGGGTACCTATGTGCTCCAGTTAGATCTTCTTCCCTCAGTGCCATAAGTATATGGCTGGCAGCATGGGACCCCATATATATTATTTTTTAGCTTTTTTTTCATACATATGCAAGTGCTCAGTGAAGAGTGTTGGTAACACTGTCAGGGAACTAAGTTTTGTGGTTAATTTTGATTGCTGTTTCCTTTCCTTCAAATTCAGTCTGATTTTCAGATAAAATCTCTCTTCCCTTTTCTGTTTTTCAGATATTGCCGCCCTTAACAAAAGTGTGGGCAGTAAAATTTGTCCTTGGTGATATTTGCATAGCTTCTTTCCTTCAAAGCATGTGTTAGGGAAACCTGGGCAAAGTAATTTTCCCTCCGAGGGTTCGCTCAAGCGAGACTGATTGGAGTTTGAGTAGCTTAACTGAGGACGCACAGAGGCAACTGTAGCCTGCTGACTCTACCTTCCGCTATATTTTCTCTTTGGTTCTAACTGCAATAGAAGTCAATCCAGCCTTCATCCTGATTATGCATTCAGTTAGATCAGATTTACTCTGCAGTAACTCCACTGAAGCCACCGACATTATTCCAGACTTATACCACAGTGACTGCAAGGAGGATCAGTTTACTACTATTTTTTTTCCCGACCCAGCATAAATAGTAGAAAGGTATTTGCTGAGTTAAGCAGTGCTGTTTTTAAACAGTCCCAATTTGAAATGCACTTTTAGTACTGTTCTTGATTTCATGAGGTCAAATAAAAGTAGTATGTACAGTACCAATGCTTTTCTTTTTTCCCTGATCCTATTTTGTATTCCCTATCATTTACTAGAAATATAAGTAAACACTTAGAATAACTGTAGAGCAAGTGCTTCAGAAGTAGCTATTTAAAACCCCAACTCATTATGGGAATTGTCACAGGGAAATAAGTGCCATAAAAATATCTTAGTACCATTAGCAAGCTGTAGGTATTGCCCCTATGAAACAAGCAAGTCTTCCCATACATTTAGTATAGCAAGCTTATGGAATATCAACTGGTGCCTCTTGTTGGCTTCTGGAGAGTATATAATGAAATCTTATGTCAAAGGACCTTGGTTCATCTTTTATTTCATCACAGCTAGGTCTCTGGCATAAAGTAGATTACCTTCACAGAAAGAAAAGTCACTCACAAATATATGGTCCAAAACAATACATTGTGGAAAAAAGCCATTTGTGATTACATCCATGTGTGATTGCATGGGAATATGAAAGTGCAAGGCTGTTGTAGATTTGGTATACAGGTTTTACCTACGCAGTGTGTTATCCTGATGGGATTGCCCATTCTCCTGCCTATGTACAAAGTGAAGAATATTCCCACTGGCAGTTTAAGATTCTTTATCAGAGAGAAATTCAGACACTTTTTAGAGACAAACATACCTGGTGCAACAAATGGGAGGAGAATGACAAAATACCCATCAGCTAATGCCACCAACACCTTTAGAAATAACATATCCTGCTTGTTTCTGTTTTCATTCAGGAGGAAGAAACACACAAAGGAAATCTTCAAAGGTGAGTAAAACTTACAGAGGAAAACCCAGCAAATACACAGCTGCTGGAACTATAACTCTCTGCACCCCAGCCACAAAGCCAGGGAATTGTCTTGCCACCTTCTAAATGGCCTGCTAGCCAGATTAATGGATTGGCCAGGGATTAATTTGTCTCAATATGCTTCTGTGCTACTGTGATTAACTTGGGCCATTCAGCTGTTGTGCACAAAGATCAAACTATGAAAGTGCATGAAGCTGCAGCTTACAGTGAAGGCTACACCTGCCTTAGGAAGTAGTGCAGTACACACTGCAGACATCCATATATAGAGGAAAACACTTGGTGATGAGGACCTGATATGCTGCTGCATGTCAGGGATATTTTGCTTTGGACTGGTTCTGGTCTAATCCCATGGGTTGAATACCCACCTAACCTTAAAATGTATTAGCTGTACTTCTGGAAAGCATCTTCCAGCTCACTTTCATCCCAAAGGAACCCATCCCATGGTCTCTGAGATTGCTCAAACTAGAGCATCTGACTAGGAGATCCATTTAGAAACCGTACTCACCTGACTCCCTAACAGAGACACAGCCAAACTGCAGCTGGAGCTCTTGATTAAAAACTCGCAGTGTGATTTGGCTGTATGCTCTGGATCACTGATACATGAAAACCACTGTTTGCTGACTTCTCATCCAGCTTGAGTTGCCTTATTGAGCCCACTCTGATAACTACACTCATTTGCATTTTTATTTAGTTTCTTTTTTTTTTTTTCTTAAAAAAAAAAGCTTCTTTTTTTCTTAAAACAAAGCAGTAGGACAATGCATCTGAATGCCCGTGTTTTTACAAATTAGTGAAGTGCAGGAGAGCCAAGAATTCAGCCTTATCACTTAGAGATTCCCTTTGGTTGAATTTCAGCATGAGCTCAACTCAGCAAGCCAGTTCAATGAAGCAGCATCTCTGCTGGATGTCCCACATCACTGCATGCCAGCTGTGCAGCCTGGGCAGTCTCAGGAGTGTGGGTGGACTTGGTGATTTCCCAGCAAGTCAGAAATACTCTACACTTGCTTTGAAAAGTGTGCCTTGTATTGTCACAAACATTCGTTTCCTGTGAACGGTACAATTCTGAGGTGCATCCTACTGCTCCACATTACAGATATTTGCCAAGCAGTAATCCATGAGAAAGCAGTAAATTAAAAACCACTAATAAACCATTTGGTACTTTCAATGACACATCACAAATGTTTGTATTCACAGCTATTTCAAAGATAATAAAAGGGGACTTAAATGAAAAAAGGGCTAAAGGAAGGAAAACTAGGAAATGGTTTTCACACAGAGGGTGTTTGGGCACTGGAACAGACTCCCCAGGTAAGCAGTCACAGTATCAAGCCTGCCAGAGCTCAAGAAGTGTTTGGACAATGCTTTCAGGCACATGGTGTGATGTTTGGAGTATCCTGTACAGGACCAAGAGTTGGACTTTGATGATCCTCGTGGGTCCCTTCCAACTCAGGATAGTCTATGATTCAATGATTGAAGTTGTTTTATATGTAAGCAGATAGTGAAAGTTGGATTTTCGGAGTTTGCTGCTGAAAATAAGTTACTTTGTGACAATTTCCAAGCATATGAGTGGCTCTCTTGTGTTCCTCTCTCCAGGGCAATGTCCGTTTCTTCCATGTCAGAATTTCAGCGCCTGATGGATATTTCTCCCTTTCTACCAGAAAAAAATTTGCCTTCATCTGGCAGCAAAGATGATATAACCCCTCCCTTGTCTCCTGATGACCTGAAATACATTGAGGAGTTCAACAAAAACTGGGATTATAGTAGCACTAGGAACCATGGTGGGGCAACTGAGAAGCCTGCAGAGGGCTGGGCAGAAAGGACAGAAACTGGAAAAGCCGGGAATGATCCTGCTTCAGATCCATTCCAGGCATCCTCATGGTACCTCACCACCAGTGTCACTATGACAACCAATACCATGACCAGCCCAGAGCACTGCCAGAAGCAGCCAGCGAGGAGTCAAGGTGTAACTGACAAAATGGGAGTTCGGGTGTTTCACAGCCCACCAGTTGTCCGTAGGTTCGACAACTCAGTGATAGCTGGCAGTGAAGGGAAAAATCAGGCTGAGCCAGACTTCCTGTTTTCTGTGACCAAAGCTAAGGGGAACGTCGCTGAGACAAAAGGTGCTTCCTCGGATATGTTTGGAAGGTGGTCCTGTGACCTGGCCAAACATCATAAAGATTTTCTGGAGAACGGTCTTCATCCCATTGAACGTCCTATTTGCACTACTGTGGGCTTTGCCTCACCATTGCACAGCTTGGAGATGTCCAAGAACATGAGCGATGACATGAAGGAGGTCGCTTTCTCTGTCCGGAACGCAATACGCTCTAATTCCACAGAGCCCCAGTTTAAGGACACCGCATGCCAAACCAACGGCATGAGGACGACAGGGACGCAGACCACCCAGACCATCAGCGTCGGCTTGCAGACGGAAACCCTGCGCAGTATCACCAGCAGTCCACACAAGTGTCTGACACCAAAGGGGGGGTCCACGCCTGTCTCTTCGCCATCCAGAAGCCTAAGAAGCAGGCAGGTGACCCCCGTCATCGAAAAGGTCCAGGCTAAGTTTGAACGCACATGCTGCTCCCCCAAATATGGCTCTCCAAAGCTGCAAAGAAAAGTCCTTCCCAAATCAGACCAGCCAAATAACCGGACTTTGCCTGGCACACCTCAGAAGGGATTCAGTGAGTCCGCTTGGGCTCGATCAACCACCACACGGGAGAGTCCTGTCCACACCACTATCAACGATGGCCTCTCCAGTTTGTTCAACATCATTGACCATAGCCCCATCTTTCATGAGACCTTCCAAAAATGCCCCAGATCTGGCAGCCGGTCCAGGTCAGCAGAACCCAGACCAGAACTGGGCACATTGCAGGAGCCATGTACAAATGCCCGTGGCAGATCACCCAGTCCTCTCCGACTGGGGACAGAGACACAAAAGGAAGAAGGAACTGAGGTGACAAGTATTAGGCAGGACTTATCTGCTCCTCCAGGGTACACACTTGCAGAAAATGCTGCCAGGATCTTGAATAAGAAACTTTTGGAGCATGCCTTAAAGGAAGAGAGAAGGCTACCCTCACACAGCCCACCAAATCTTAGCAATGACAACAGCACAGGAGAAATTGTCAAAGTAGATCCAGGGTCCATAGAGGTAATGAGTTTGCTTGTTTTTCCTCCTATAGCTAAATGCACTCTTCTTTGAACAAATGCATTATGAGATCTCTTGCAGTCCTAGTGAGTATTTACAGTGAATATCCTAGTCCTGTCCTGGTACCACCAGCAATTTCCAGTCATGAAATTATTGGATTAGTCACTGAAGAATGCATTAAAGAATTGAGTTTCTATCCTGGCAGCTTCTTTGGCTTGAAAGTATCAGAAGAGTTTTATCCTTTGTAGGATAAAAATGGTTCTTCCGTGAATGGCTGGAATCAGGTTTTCTGTCACAAAACACTCCACAAGTTATAGATGCTCCAGGGACTCTAGGTTTGAGCAAATTTTTATGCTGGATGGAAAGGTAGATTATTTCTCCTACACAAGAATGGGTCTTAAGTTTGTGTGAGCAAGTCTCTATAATACCCTGAAGAGGAACTTCAGGGCCTTCAGCATATCTTTTCTGAATGTATCTGATAAAGTTTGGCTCAGGTCTGTGAATGTGATTGAATGGCATGATGTTTGGTACTGACTGCTGCTGCCTCACAAAAATAACAGAAAGCAAAAAAGTATACATATAATCAACCAGTCTAAGCACATACCTATTAAGTGTTTAAGAACTCCTTGTTGATATTTTGTCCTTAACAGTGTAACAGTCATCATCTGTCTCACCAAGTGTGGTCAGATGTTGTGGGTCAGTCTCAGGTGCAAAAGCGATCAGCAAAAAAAGAAGGTGTAATGATGGATGAAAGCTTTCTGTTACCAGTATTTAAACCTCCTGTTTCTGTGGAACTTTTGTGCACTTGAGAGTGTTCCTCTGAAGAAGCCTAGAAAAGCTGAATTATGCCCAGCTCTTACTTGCATATGTCACCTTTCTGGTACAGCCCTGCAACGGGTGTATGCTGCTGGTTGGTGACAGTCCCCAGGGCAGGGGCAGGCACTCCTCATCCTCTCTGCCCTATGCTGCCCCTTTAGCATCCTGCTGTTGTGGTGAGCCCTGGCTCCAGCGAAGCAGCTCCTTGACCCCTGCACACCCTGTACATCCACCTATCTGCCTCAGATACCTCAAAAGGGGATGTTCAAACCCTGTTTTCTAACTCAGCATTTGGCTTGAAGCATTTCTGAGGACCTGAGTGTTGAAACCTTTGGCCTGAGGTTTGCCTTGCATTAGTGGGTGGTTCTCAAAGTACACTCAGTTCCCCTTTTGTAGGTACTGCTCAGAGAACGTGATCTTTTCTGCCTAACAGACGATCCAAACCTAGGGATATATTCTCTATGTGCAGTTTAAACAGATATAAGCAGGGAATTTTTTACATTAAAAAAAAAAACCAAAACTATGTGTACATTATAAATACTACTGAGTGAAAGTGGTCTTTGTACACAAACCTCAGTGTGGATAAAAGTGGGAGGCAGCCTCATTTATTTGATTTTTCCTAGCTATCTCTGTATTTTGTCCTTAGTTTGAAATACTGGGAATACACCACTGGTGCGTATTAGGAAGTGTATTGTACTCTTTCAAGTTCAACTCAGCTTTGCCTTCAAGGCATCCCTGGAAACTCTTGATTTCTTCCTCTATCTTTTAAATGTCTCAGTAGATTTCAAATATAAGTAGATGGATGTCATCCTGCATCATCACAAATTGCTGTTGGCAAAATAAAACTAGCAACATACAAACTAGTACCTGAGTTTGATGCACAGAGCGATTTGGGTCAATGCTGTTTAGCAAAAACTCATTGACCACTAAACTGGCAGAAAATTGCTCCTTTTTGTGAATTCTCAGTATTTTTTTGCCTAATTTTCTGAGTTTTGAGCCTCAGAGCTAAGACTTGTTTCTCCCTGCAACTCCTACATGACTGTTATGAGTGCAGTCTAGATGCACAGGTTTTGTTCTTTGGCTGGTCCTGGCATTTCTCAGGAATGTGGATTGAAAACTGGTGGGCATTCACACAATGAGCTTAGCTTTTCCTAAGTGAGGTGGTGCTGTGGAGGATGTACTCAAGGGAAGCGTGGGTGCACTGCTGAAAAGAACCCCTACAAATAAGTTTAGACTCTGCAGGTGCCTTGGGTTATTTGTGGATTACCCTGACACAAATCACACTTTGTACAAATTCCACTTCGCACGTTTTGTACAAAGCCAGACGCAGCGGTTCAGGGAATTATGATCTTGAAGGAGGCAGGTTTGTGCTTTGGACACATCACTTCCACCCTCCTGTAGATCCCTGCTCTGCCTCCCTCTAACCTGCTGGTTTCTGGCCAAGACAAGTGCCCGTCTTACCACCAAATGCCTTCTGGTTTCTGCAGTCATGACATATTAATGACTTTTAAACTTGCATGCAGCACCTGTTGGGGACTTTTCCTTAATTGGAGCTTCTGAGTTGTTTAGTTATGTAATTTCATTTTATATTCCTGCTGCAAGAATGAAATCTAGTCCATATATATATTTATCTATTTATGTACATGTGCGTGAGCGTGAGTGTATATGCATGCAGAGTAGCAATAACTTTGTATTTTCTAACTTGCCAGGGCTGCTTACAAGCAAATTCAAGGCCACATAGTGTGGTCTACTAATGTCTTATCCTGCTAATTCACTAAACCACTATCTTACTTGTGTATCATAATATCTATACATTTTACTATTAAAAATGCAGACTAGCATTACCTAACTAGCAATATAAGAGCTTTATGAACATTTTGCTTCTATGACTAGCAGGGGTATAGATCATGGAGGTTACACAACAGTCTTGAACTGGGAATCAGACTCATTTCTGGAGACAACACTGTGAAAGGAGCATCCAAACAGACCCACAGATGTGCAGGCAGGTGCTGCTTGCTCTGCTCACCAGGGCAGAGCAATTGCCACAGGCTTGCCCCTGAGCCATTCAGCGTGGGAGGGGCAATGTTGAAAATAAGGGAAGGTGTTGTCAAAACAACAGGGCTTTTGGTTAAGTTTGAGTTTCTCATCCAGCATCACTGTTAAAGAGAAATGAGGGAGAAAGGTGAGGCAAAAGGTTGTCGTGAAATCTGAGCAACATAAGTGTAAACAACACAAAATAACAGTCATTTTATTGCTTTCTAAAGATTTTTTAAGAAGAAATGCTGTCTTGACATCTAATGAAGGGAAAATAATATAGCTTTATTCCTCTCATAGTAATGTGGTTTTTCCCTAGCCCTAATCAAGGCTGGCAAAGGATAACATATTTTTCTGCTGAGTTGAAATGTTTGATTTATTGCTATGTTCACTTCTGAAACTGTGCTAGGATTGTAAAAGGTTGGTTTGTTTGCTTCCTTCCTTTCTAAATCTTTTTCTGCTAGTGGCTTACCTTTTGTTTTTGATTATTAGTTTCCCTGTGATAACACTGGTAACATGATCTGAATGAGTAGTAACATCTGGAGACTTCTTCCTGCTGACATGAAATCTTCACTTAAAAAAAAACAATAATCAATTAAAACAGTTCTTTCCAACCTACTTGCTTTCTTTTTCTTTTCTGTCTGTTCTGTCCAGAACCAAACTGTCTTATTAACTGCCCCCTGGGGACTCTAACCCTGCCTGCCTCACTGCTGTAAGTCCTTTCTACCTTGTTTCCAGAGCTTTCCGAAAGCGGTCATTCTTGAACATGTGGGTTAACAGAGGGAAATAAATGACCCCCAACTCCAAAGGTATTGGCATGCACCCGACATCCCTGTGGGGTCCTTTGTGTGTGACAGTCAGGAAGAGCTCAGGACAGGAGCTCATCTACCATGTCCTGCAGCAGCACAGGCTGTGACAAGGTCACACTTAAGTCAAAATTTATGATGTTGGGTTTTGGTTTTTTTGCTAAGCTTTTAAAAATTGGCAAAATTTAAGACCAACACAAGGTATACAAAAATGTTGGGGAGGGATTCAGATTTATGACTTTTTTTTTTTTTTTTTTTACAAATGCACAGCACCCCACGGGGCTTCTGGCTGCCCCAGAATGCCTTCCCTCCAGCTCTGGCTACAGCAGCAGGTGGCTCTGGCTGGGAAGGGGGCTTCAGCACCAGCCTGTGGCTGAAGGCTAAAGTCACTTTTGTTCGTTAAGCTGTTCTGGGCCCAGTTTTGTCCAGGGGCTGTGGTTGCCACAGTAGAGAGAAGACACTGTGCAGACATAAGCTGTGACCATCCACTCTGCCTCGGAGGAAAGAGAAAACTGTTTTCTTTATTTGTTAATATAGGCATAGCCATGGCAGCTGACAACCTGGTTTAGGAAATAGCTAGAAACTGAAGCTGAAACCATCTTTCCTATTTTCAGTGTTCAGGCTAAGAAGTGCTGCCTGTCCACCCACACGCCCCACAACTACCAAACTAAATTACCCAGAGGTTATTTTTTTAAAAAAAACATTTCTAGCTATGACAGCTACGTGTAGTAAGGGAGGAGGGCTTTTCACAAACCATTCCACAGAGTTTTCTTGCCATGGCTGGATTTCCACGCTGCAGGTGGGGGTGACTGACTCAGCAGCCAGCACTTTATAAGATTATGCTGCCAGTCACTTTTGGCCCTGGAGCAATATCCATCACCAACACAGCCTTGTGTGGTGCTGGGCATGTGTACATCACAGATAAGATGAGCTTAACCCTGCTGTTTGGTAAAAGCTGACCAACATCTGCGGGCATGCTGGAAAGAGGCTTTTGAACTGGGAGGCAGCAGTGGAAATAAATTTTGTTATTGCTGTGATAACTGATTTACTGCCTTGAAACTAGGATAAAGCAGCCAGGAGCAAGCAGCACTATAAAGATATCATTTTAAGCCTCCTTTTTGAAAGAGGCTAAGACAAAACCCTCAAATCTCATAGCCTCAATTCACCAAGTTGTGCTGCCCATGACTGCTGCTGCGCAGATGGATTTCTCTTAACAAATCTGAGTCTAGTGGCAGCTTTCACAGACCATATGTTGCCCCAGGCACAATGGGGTAAGGTGAAGTAAGGACACACTCAATCTTTTTGTTAGCACCAGTTTATATTTCAGCCTTACTGCTGTTTTAGCAAGAGTTGTGAAGTTTATGGCACAGGGATGGGGCAGGGGTGAGGATGCAGAGAGGAGTGGGTGCAGGCTGAGGTGTTCTGCGAGTGCCAAGGGCAGCTGGTCATAGCTCTATCTCAAGGCCTGGTGTACAGCTGTAGATCACCCCGTTGGCTGCATGTTGCCCAAAGTCTCCGAGGTTGACCCTTCACTGAGGCTTCTCCGAGTCCCACAATGCACTCTCTCCAGGTCTCACCTGCTCCATTTCTTATTCCTCAGCTCTGTGTCTTCAAAATTGGTCTTTTTGTCCTGTGTCATTCATGTTTGGTCTTCCACTGCAATTGAGAGGTTCAGTGTCGTATCACCTTGTTTGTTCACTGTCAATCACATCATGTTACCTACTCCAATATTCTCTATCCTTAGTCACTATTCTCCTTCTCCATGTGAAACAGTGTACTGAATCCTTGTCTCCCTGGTGCCTTGGTATCCCTGTGCCTTACTGTGCCAAAGCTTTTTCTTTGCATTGTATCATTTTTGGTCTCTCTCTTCATTTATCACCAGTTTGCATTCTGACTTCGGTTTTTATTGAACTCCCCTTTGCTTTCCAGTGACTGCTGCTTAGAGTACACATTGCTAGAGGTTGGCAAACTCCTCTGATTTGCTCTTATAAATTGCAAGCATGCAGTGAAATTCAGAATTTTGGCTTTGGCCCTATGAGATGTACTTGTTTCCACAGTCACTCATCTTGATGTAGGGAACGTGCACAGTGAAGCAGGAAGCCCAGCTGTACTTTGAGCAAAGTCCATCAATGTGAGAGGCGTTACCAGCTTAGTGCCAGGGAGAAAAATCACAGCTGCAGATTGTTTCTAGATGCAAAGGCAAGCTAACCAAGCCAGAACAGTGGAAAGTTGGTGAAGGAATAAAATTTCCAATTTCTTCCATTTCTGTGAATGTTGCCTTTAACATGCAGTACCTCTGAATCCTTTAATTCAGGCTTCAGAAACTGGCAGTTAGAGGTGTTCCAGCAAATGAAATCTGTAAGTAAGCCTCATCTTTAACCCAGCTGGAGATCATAACTACTCCTGTAGTCATTATTCTGTGCTAAGAAGTCTCCTGCATGTTAGTCTGAATTCTGAAGCAGACAAAAGGAGTCAGTGGTTGATTTTTCACCCCTCTTGCAAATGCCAAACCTGGCCTTTTTATGCCAGGTCAGCACTTAGAGTAACGTGTTGAATAGAGGATTTTCCTGAATGATTATGCAAATGTACTTTTCAGCTCTTCTCTTTCTAGCACGAGGAGAAATAGCAAATGCAAGTTTGTCAGCTATTCCAACTCATCCCTCTTTCTTTCATCGTCTCCTTACCTGTTCCATAAATCATGGACACACATGCAGATACCTGGAGCCCGCACACAGCCAGAAGTTCGCTGCTTGCTTTTGCCCCACGCCATGACACGCACTTAGCTTTAGTTTGGCAGTTTTGTTTCTTAATTCTCTGCACGTCCCAACGGTCTCTAACGCGAGTCACTAACTGCTGTTTTGCTCTCTTGGCTGCCAAGGAACTGCCTTGTTCTGCACTAGCCCCGTCCCTCCAACCCTGCTTCTCCCGGCCAGAGAGACCAGCGAACCGGCGCCCACCGTCCCGATGGGCCTCACATTCCCCTACTGCCTCACAGTCGCAGTCCACCGGAGACCTGACTTCCTCAGAGGAGTGCAGAAGCAAGGAGCTGCTGGCAGAGACCCCCAGCCAGGGAGGCGAGCCGGCCTGACTCCGCGCGGGAACAGGGTGGGCCACCACTCGCCTCCGCCAGGTCGCCCGCCAGCCGTCTCTGCCACCAAGGAGGGAGGTCCGCTTGGAGAGGTCAAAGAATGTTCTCAGACACAGCTGCTGAATGTCCGACCTGGGAAACAGAGGTGTTTCTAGAATGAAACAGTTAATGTGCCTGGAATAACTTAATTTTTTTCATAGCTGAGAAAACTATTTTTGTCTCCATCTTTTCTACATACAGTATATTAACAAAAACAAACAAAAAAAGGGTTAAAATGATATAAAGTAAGATTTAAAATAAAATGTAAATTAAGTTTTAAGGGAATTTGAATGCGTGCTCGCGCTCTCTCCAAATACTGACTGCCTTTTGGTTATATTTGCACTGTTACGTTTTCAATTCTGGTTTTGGGTATTTTGGGTTGCTTTTTTTAAAAATTTCATGTAAAACTAGGGTCTTAAGTTAATTTTATTCTATTTTAATGTCAGTATTATCAGTTTTTAAAGGTAAGGTTCTTAAAGATGCTTCAACTGTCTGAAGCGATACTTTTTAAGTAGTGAAGAAAGCCATTAAGCTCGTTCACTAGACTTGTAATTAATTGAGATGGAGGGGAATACAGGTAAACACAAGCAAATGTGTAAAAAAAAAAGAAAAGAATGCCTCAGAAAGTCTTACAGAGTTAGCTGTAAAATACACCTACAATACTTGACTTGCATGCCTCTGGGTCCTCGCACTTTAGTGCATGTACATACTGCTACTGTACCATCACATAAATGTGAGTCAATCTGTTTCACTGTAATATTGTTGTGAATTTACCTGTACTGTACTTTTATCGTTGGTATTCTTGCATTGACTATACAAAAGAAGAGTTTTTAAATTATTGTTAGCAGTTCAACTGGCTATGTACAGCATTTACTGAGAACTTCCTTTGTTTCGGAAAAACCATGGAGATCTCTGGGCATACTAAATTGTAACTGGTCTTGTTTAAGAATCTGTTGCAGACCATGTGAAGTGGAAATAAAACCCTCAGTATTTACAAGTTGCTTGAGTGCTTCGTAATGGTTTTTTTATGATGGTACTTCCCAGGTTCATTTAACTGGGGGAAATAAAAGCCCCTGAACTCCTCCTTTATTCATAAGGAAAGAAAAAAGCTTCCTTATATGAAATAAATCACAGAAAAAACAAATATGATGCTGCACTCCACGGACTCCTGTGAACACTGGATCAGACCATGGGAAGGTTTCTAAATTCCGTCCCTGAACTACACAAAACATCTGCTCACACAGATAGTAGAACTCATCTTCCCAGTTTATCTGAGGCCCCATGGCTTGTTTTCTCACTCATGGGAGTGAAAACCAGCCAGCTAAACAGAACACCAGAAATATGACATGTCCAGTATTAATCAAAACTTATGTACCATCTGTGTTACACACAGAGACCAATAAAACCAGGGCTTTTATGAAACTGAAGGCTAACAATGAGAAGTAAATGCAGCCAAGAATTCACACTTCTGAGAGGTAGAAACCTCTCAAGCTACTTTGCCTGGGACCATCTGTTTGGCCACATGCTTTCTCTGGAGCCCCAGAACTGGTCTGACTTGTTATCCCATTGCTGAACTGGCTCATTCCCATTCTGTTTCCTTTACTGAGGTTTTCTGAGGCTCATTTGTTGAAGAGCACCATCTGGGCTCCCTAGAAGCCTTCCTGGTTAGCTCAGTCAAGAAATAAGCCCTTCACATCCCATCCTGCTGTGTCACAGCTGGCTTTCTAGGAAGTTTAATTCAGCTGTTGGATAAGAAGAAACTTCCTATCTCCCAAATAGCAGCCAATTGACGTCTGATTTCTCCCGTATCAGGAAGGGCTGTGACTACTGACCCAGGGTCAAAATGTCCACCTGTGGGTCATCATTACAAAAAAGGCCACTTACCAAGATGGGCAGTGACTGGACAGGACTGTTCTTTAATGGCTCTCTGGTTCCACAGCCAGAGCAAGGTGTGTGGGTGTGTGCAGAGCCAGTGCAGAGCAGGAATAGTCGTGTTAGTGATAGCTGCTTCCCCAGCTGTCTCAAAGCCTCTCTACTAGCCTTTTTCATGAGTTAAGGATAATCCCCAAGTCTAAATGTCTAAAATTGTCCATGGTGGCCACCCTGCTTGCTTGAAAATCTTCTTAAGGCAACACATTGTTGAATTGTTGCCCTGATTCCAGTTCGGGAGTGGAAGGAGGAGCACGTGCAAGAGGTGTTTTGAAGGTTAACAATAAGAGTCACAATGGTTATTGGAGAAGACTAAGCCACAACTGAAAAATCCTTGTTTGTTTTCAGAAATTAGCAGTAGTAGCTTTGCAGGGATAAGGGGGAGGTTGCTGCTTCCTTGAAATCTATTTCTCCTAGATGAAGTAATTTGAAGTTGCAAATGAATGAGCAATGTTGACAACCGGCAAGTAAAGATGATGTTCTGTTTCTTGTGACAGCAGTAATTTTTTTTTAATGATGCGCCAGAAAATTCAGGGCACTAATCTGTCACTTTGATACCAGGAGATGGTATTTGCCTTTCAAGTCAAGGATACACCAGTTTGCAGAAATAGCTGCTGGCCATCCTGAAGATCTGTGAGGATAAGCAGCTGCCTGTGGCTTGACAGGTAAAGTGCTTCTGAAACAGCAGGAATCACTGAAACAAAAGCAAGAGAGCAAGCAATAGCAAGAAGGAGAAGGTTAAGCACAAACAGAGATTCTGTGGGCAGTCTTAAAAAGAATGACATTAATTAAACATAATCTTCTTTCTAGTCTAATTAGTGAATACAGTGACATCGAGAAATTTCCCATGTTTCTACTGGCTCTTTGGAAACAGCAGGGCTTTTCTCTTCCAGTATAGCTGCTGGTGGTTTTGGGACGTTCCTACCCACCCTGACATTATTCCATCATGCTCCATAATTACTTATATAAATCATAAAACAAATGACAAGTCTCTAGTCCATCTGAAGTCCTTTTAAAATCTGAGAGAAAATGAAAAACCTTTTTAGAAAGTCCACAGCTCAGTGTCTGTGGGTTATCCGAATTATTGCTTCATGAATAATCAGGGCAGGAGAAGCCTCACAGATTACCACAAAAGTGAGTGCAAGGGGATGTGACTACATCTGTCACAGCTTCGTTTGGTAACGAAGGGTGACATCCAGCTGAAATAGCTGGATGTCACCCAGGGATCTCTGGTGCCAGAGACAATGGCCTTGGGCTATCATCTGCTCCTGCAATAGGGGGGGGTCAGGAGCAGGACTGTGACCTGTGGCATCCCTCCCAGTCCAGGCAGCTTTTGAGGTGGCTGTAACATCCCAGAGTGATGGGATATCCCTCATGTCACAACACGGATATGTCCACGTGGACACCGCAAGGAGGAAAAGTCACCCCTTTTCCCACTTTGCTTCCTGCCTCTCCACAGCCATCTGCCCTCCCCTTTACACACCAGGGAGATTTGGGTATGTACCAGTGGTAATGTTGTATGGCCTCTTAAATCACCAACCCAGGCTCACAAGGAAATACCCAAAATAGGACAACATGGCAACACCACACCTGTGTTGTGCCTCAGTGCCTCAAGCCTCATTGACCAGGCTTGGACCATCCTTTCCTATTACCCTTTTTCCTTCACATCTCACTCTGCACAGAGGAACTCTCCATGACCATACAGTGCCCTAAGGAATACATTTTCTTTTTATCCCTTCCTTTCCTGAGTGTCTGACCCACCAAGCTCCTCATGGTCTCTTTGGAGGTATCCCATTTCTCACTCACTCTCTGTTCCCCAGTTTTGACTTCCTTTTATATAAATCATTGCAACCTGCTGGAGTATTATTAAGCTGCTGCATACATATAATTTTCATACAAAATGACAGCTAATGTCTTCAGTCTCGACACAGCCCAGCCTACTTTGCAGAGAGGCTTAATAGCTTTGAGCAAAGTCTGCTTCCCTTCCCTGTTATCATCCTCTTATCCATCATGCAGGAGTATGAGACATTCTCCTTCAGGTTTGGATGAGAGATGGTACTGCCCTGCTATAGATGTCTCTAGAATAAAGTCTAGCATCTGCTGCTGAAAACCACCTTTTATTCCCCATCAGAGCAGATTTAGGACTTCTCTCATTACTGAATCTTCTTTTTTTGGAGGCCAGTCTAGGCATTCTCTGAAAAAAAAATGTGAGAAGTCCTGAGAGCACTTGGTGATTTGGGCAGGTTTTTACCAGTGAGGGAGGGATCTCAGCAAATGAGCTGCTCAGCAAAGTCAGTGCAGCCTCTCATCCTGAAGCTGGCCTGAAGAAAGGTGATGCTCCATTTGGAGCAACTGTTTGGAGGCAAAGGTGAGGCTGGGGCTGCACAGGCCCAAAGTAGCTCCTCAGAAGTTCCAGGTTTGTCAGCAAGGTCCCTGATCTGACAGCTACCACTTGCAGGTTAGAGCTGCAGGAGGTCAAAGGATGGGTGGCACAATGTTTCCTTTCTGGGGACAGGGCAGGGGAGCCCACGGTGGTGGACTGAGACCTGAGGAGAAAAGGTCACAGAAAAAAAAAAAAAATCAGTGTACTTGGCAGCTTCAAATAGATGGATGTCTGAATGAGGAGAAGAAAGAAGGTGGTTTGGATATTTAGTTTTATATGTCTCTTGATGGCAGCAAGCCTGGCTGAGCAATGTAAGCAGATACTACACTAAAAGGGAAGAGTGCTGTTAGGCTATGAAATGTGAATCCTATTAAATGCCAACAATAGCAAATAGGAAATTTTTGTTTGTCCTTTTAAATCCCTAGGTTGTTTGTTTCGGGGTTGGGTTTTTTTAATATACAGTAATTGGATGTTTTAATTTCTACAGTAAAACGTTCGAATATGTTTACACACAAAAATGTCATGGACTCAGGTATTCCCCTAATCTTCCTCCTTCTCCTCTCTCCCGCTGTGATCCCTCTGGATTAGTCTGCAGAGGAGGGAGCTGAGTGCAAATGGACAGGCTCATCCCACAGGCTTTGCTTAGCAGGCACTCTTTCTCACTGAGTTGGTTGGAACCAACCTGGCTCAAAAATATTAAGCCCTGCCATAATGGAATAGGGCATCATTCTAGAGTGTTGAAAAAGTTCCCACTTTTAATAGGAGAGGAGCTGTCCGTACATTTTAGCTATTAAGAGTTGCAATCTTAAGTGCTTAGCATTTAGAAATAAATCTCATTGATTTTCCGCTGAGGGAGGAGATTTAAGTAACTAAAGATATTTGGGGAACTTTTATCACATATCTCTGGCTACAGCTTCAGCATGTTTGTCTTTAAAATACAGCCTCGATTCCTGATGTTGTCTGAGAGAAGACATGTATTGTGTTGTTCCTCACTGGATTTTCTGCACACTGCATTGGCAGGACCAAAATAAAATCCACTTTGCATATATGAATGAGAGGAAGAACAATAAAGGCCATGATTTTGTGACAGCTATTTCCATGACAAAACCAAAGACTTTTGAGAGGGAGTTTTCTTACTACAATGTCACTGTGGTTTGTCATGGAAATCACATCTCAGACAAAAAACAAAGCCCAGCTTCACAAATTGTCTGTGTTCCCCTCAGTCTGTGATGCTTCTGACAACACCACTGCTTCACTACATACACATAAAAATGTAAGTTAAATATGTTGAACAGGCATCTTTGATGTATTACAAGTAGGTTCTGGTGTGTACTCATATTAAACAAATTAATTTTAATTTTTTTAAAATAAAGTAATAGGGCCATGAAATAGCTGGAAGGAAAACAGCAATAAGAAGTGGGGAAAGACAGAGCCCCTGGAAACCAATGCCCTGAACCGTGTTTGGTAAACAAGTCTCTTTCTGATTTCCTGGGGAGCAGCCCTAGACTTGTGCCTTGGCTGTAGCAAACCTTGAGTGATGTCACTTTCATGGGAGGACACACAGAGTGATAGACCTTGCCTGTCTGTAACACTGACAGCATCTTTCAGCAGCAGTCCACATGTGAGTGACAGGGAAACTCGGGCTGATGGAGCTGCACTGTGCTGTGCTTTTCCCAAAAGGCCCCAGAGCCTTCAGCCGCACAGACTAACTTGCCAAGCCATGAGTCCTGAAGAACACAGTGACACACAGTGGAGGAGACATGGTGGGACACTATCCCTTGAATTATGCAACCTTTTTCACATGAAGAACAGGAGCAAAATTATTTATTCAGAAACTGCAGCATGATGGGATAACGCCTCCTTGGGTATGTGGGTTTCTTCTACTCAGCAAATAATTAGTGCACCTTCCTAGCACAGAGCTAAATAATTTAGAAGAAACATTTCCCCACTTAGAAGAGGCTGCCTGAACTCTTGGTCAGCAGGTGTGGGTTAGGTGACCAACATCAACCCTTTGTGAAGAACTGGGAGAACCTCCACTTGCTCTGGACCCTGTCCCACAAGTGCTGCTCAGCCCCTGCCAGCTCCCAGAACCAGAACTGGTTTATTTAGCCAGTCCCACTACCAGGGTTTCTGGTTTCTCCTACTGGAGTTAGTTACCCTGAAATCATCCCAGGGCAAGCACAGAATATTCTTCTGGTGCTGGTTCTTCAGGTTAGGCAGAGGCAACTCTGAAACTCAAATGGAGCTAGGATGGGGAATGGAGTGAGGAACAAGCCCACTGTTACCTGAGGCCACTCCTGACCTGAATGGAAGAAAAAAAAAAACACACCACCCTACACCAAAATTAAATTATCATTTGAGCTACTTAGTAAGTTAACTAAATTGACTGTGACCTACATACGAGAAAGCTCTGCATATGTGGAAATGCTTCTTTCTGTGGGAGTCAGGTCACTCAGTAAAATCTAGTTTAAAAATCTACACACACTTTTCTGAAGCTTCCATTGATCTTGCAGCAGGAACAGCCAATCTGAAGAAACAGTAGGACATTTTTAAACCTTGACATCTATTAGGTCAGGTCTGCAATGGTTTTAGTCTCTTGTCAGGGTAGCAGACAACGCTGACAGATGAACTGATTAGGCTTGGTGCATATTGCAGTGCAGACGCAGTAATTACAGCCTAGAAACAATCATTTAAACAGAAAATAATGTATTACATATAGAAGGTTCATTGCCAGCTGCCTAGAGGCAGCACCTCCACAGCTACCATGCAGAAATAAAACACATCAGGCAGCACATTGGGCATTAAATCTTTCTAAAAGTACATCAGCTGAAGGCCAACCACTTATAAACAGCTGATGTAGTCACAGAAGATAACACAATTAAATGTATATATTGAAAACAGCCTCCTAAAGGAAGATGGACAGAGAAGCATTGATCTGTCTGTCTGTCTGTCTCTCTCTCTATCTTTAAAACAGAAAGCCTCTTTTATCTTTTTATATCTAGCAATGCACATGTGTATATACAGGGGTAAAACCAGACCCCTAATAACAGACACTTTGCATGGTCTGTAAAGTGGCCTTTTTCCACAACAGGGTGGAGGAGATATTCTTTAGACCAGATGGACTTTCCCAGCCCTCTTAGTATTGTCTTTTATCCCACATCAGCATCACGCAACTTTTAACCACAGACTGCTGCAAACCTGGTCTTTGGAAACAGAGGAGCTGAGTAACCACATAGTATTTGCTCTGCTGTTTTTAAAATATTATACAGAGCTTCAAAGATAAGCTAAATGTACAGTGAACATTGGCCCTTAATCTGCTTAGGAAGTCTTTGTGATTAAAGTCTAGCTTTTTTTTCCTGTACTAGTGAGGGACTAGGCAAGACGGTGACCAAAGAAATGTCTGGGGAAGAGCATATAAGCCATGGCCAGTGTTGTTGTTTTCTCTTTCTTTCTAAATCTTTGACACATTTACTTTGACACATTTTGGATTCTTTTCTGTATCAGTGTGATCAGATGAAGCATACACACTATCAAAAGATGCATACCTAGGCTTTCAACCTCCATCACAGTGAGCTCCCTTTTACCAGCAGGCATCTGAGTATGCTACCACGTCAGCAAACCTCCTTTTGATGCATGTTTTATGCAAACAAGCCTTTGCTTTAGGGAGCAGCAGGCTGCGAGCTGGCACATACATCAAACAGCATGCAAATCCTTCCCCACCAAAGACATGGTTTATAGCATGCCATTGGATTGTAAAAATGTAAAACATCGGACAAATTCTGTAGAGCTATGGCACAATGGCTCTTTAAAACAGGCAGGCATTGCTTTCACAGAGCAGATGTTTTGCAAAACCTTCTCTGGAACACCTATGCCCTCAGCTGTATATTCAAAAGGCATAAGAAAGAGCAATTAATCATCCCAATGCTTTGCAGGTTAGAAAGCAGGGGGAATGGGCATGGATCTCAGTTTAAACTAAGTTAACTGGAGTTTAGATTATTGAATGACTTTCTGGCAACTGGTTTTAGCAGCAAGATAAAAATAATATTAAGAAGGCACTAGTGTTCGTTGGGAGGTTTTGAAAGGTTCAAGGGCCACCTGACTGGAACAACTGCATTGCATGGGAAGGTATCACTTGAGGCAGAGCTTCCCAGTTAACCCACTGTTTTCCAAATGAGAAACGGGAATGGAACATTATGCCCCGAATGAAATCAAAGAGGTTTTGTGTGCTCACCCCCTCTGAAAATGCGGTTATTAGTAACAGACACCTGAACATAATTTTCCCTCTTCTACTCCGTCCTGCCACTCTTAACACTTCAGTATTTGAACGCTACCACGCCGTGGTTTAATAAGCAGCATGACTAACATCTGTCTCATCATTTGTTGGCTCGTCCTCTCCCTCGGGAAAGACCCATATGCAGTGGAGACTGTTTTCATTATACATACACACTGAAAAATACGTAATCACACAAGCACACACACATCCATGTAAATTTGTCAGCTAAGGGAAGATGAAAGCAAATGTGGCTCATACCTTGGGCAGGGAATGCTGGGGTTTGCTCTGCAAGAACGGGGAGGCCAGGGCTCAGGAGGGCCCTCAGGAGATGCTGCCCAGACACATCGCACCCTTCTCCTGGGTACACCACGGCTGTGTTGGGAAGGTGTTCATCGTCTTTAGAGGCACAAACAACCAGACACTCCTGGTGATCAGTGTGACTGAGTGGTTACAGAAAACTTGGAGTCTTACATGAGTTTTAGCTGTGGCTGCTACATAAAGTACCTGGTAATCTGGACCCAAAGAACATGACCAGCTATAAGATTTCTTACCAGTTTTGAGGAATTTTTTCTATATTACAGCATTTTACTGGGAACTTGCTTTTGTATTAGTGTCTCTTGTGCTGGAGTGACCTGGAGAAGAAGAAGCCATTTCCTTAGTACAGTAAGAAATTGTGGTGCTAATTAAATTTGAGCAAGTAGGGGCAAGAGAAAGGAATTTCTTTGTATCTCTGTTTTTGGCAGAGAGAAACATATTTACAGTGAGTTTTTCTGAACTTGGCCTCTTTGAATAGGGAATATCCACAGCCATTCAGGAAATACATTAATGCAGTAGCTATGCTATGCAAGAAATTATCAGCTTCTAGTTATTTTCATAATGCAGGCTGGATGCCCTTTAGTTGGCTGTGTCCCATGACTGAAGACAGGAGTGCTCTTGCCCATTTTTTTTAGAGGTGTGTGCTCTCTGTGAAGATGAAACTCTATTTTTTTAACTTGGATGGGAAATACAGCAGTGAAAATGTTACTAATCCAGAAGGCTCAGCAAGACTGAGCAGGAGGGGTCAGGCAGCATCACAGCGAATATAAGTGACAGCAGACATAAAGAACTACAACTGCTCATCCAAATTAAGTGGCCAAAGTGAAGGATCCAGCAGGACTGTGTCTGTCAGCCTATTTTCTGTGTACTTATCTGAGTATTGATACTGGTTTCCCTGCTCAGATTCTATATAAGTTCAGACAATGCTTACACAGCTGTTTGCTTCCTGGGAACATAGGGAAGTTTCCTTGCTCTCCTGTGACAGTTGCCTGTTCTGCCAGCTGAGAAACTGAGGCATTTAGATCTTAAATAACTTATTTAAGGAGGTGCTGCAGGGCTTGGAAAACACCCCATTCCTGTTCCTGTTCCTTACTAGACTGCCTTGAATACACCAAGCTGCCTTCCAGTGGATCAATGGCAAGGTTTAACAAAAATTTCCAGGCCCTGTGAGTTTTCCCATGAAGCAAGAAGGGGCCATCAGGCTGGAGAATGTGAACCTGAAGGAGGACAGCATCCTCTGATGTTATGGAGCTGGTGTCAGCATTGCCAAATATTTCAAGTTCTTTAGGGAAGTTACTGAGCCACATCTCACGCTGCCTAAAGCTTCACCAGTGAGAGCAAAGTATTAAAGCCCCAGGCGTGACCTCCAGCCACTGCAGACCTGGACTGGATTGCTCTGAACTGCACCAACTCAGTAAAGGCAAAACTGCCCAGAGACCAGCTCTGGGTGCTGCTGGGCACCCTCCATGAAGGGAGCAGCTGTGGCTGCAAGGATCCTGGCCATGGGCTTTCCACTGCTGCCTCACTTGGAGCTCCCCAGAGCCAGAGGAGAGAACCTGCCTCCCACCAGGCTGCTGTGCTGCATGGCTGGGACACAAGGGAGAGTGAGGCAGGATAAGAAGGGCAGATAGAGTGGGTGTATCCACAGATCTGCCTCCATTTATGTTTGCTGCTTTTCCCAAGAAGGATGGCACAGAAAACAGCATCATAAATATCACATTTTTGCTGTTTTCCTAGCACTCAGAGTGGGAGATATGCATGTGCCCTAACTATCATCATGGGTAATACCTTTCAGTTCAAGCCAGCATCTTTGAGCATTTCCTGGGAGTTGCAGGTGGCACTCTGCCATATAGAGGCATTTAAACACAAATAAGAACTGGTCTCATGGTGGATGAGGAGCATGGATCCTTACAAATATGTTGCTTGCAGGCATGTCGCAGACTGGCAGTGACATCAGTCTGAAAGGTGATGTTGGCCTCCTGGCACCACTCAGCACATCTGAAAGCCAGCTTGGCAAGCAGCAGGACATTGTGTGGAGCTGTTTGTACAGCAAGTATGGTGCTGCAGATTGGGAAAATGAAATCTACTATCACCTTGAACTATATTTTTATGCTTCCTGCACTGAGAGTGGGACTAGAACTGAGTTTAAAGCAAAAAGAAGGAACAAAAGAAAAAGGTCAGCTTTGTTTAATGTCACTTTTAGTTCTGTGGATAGCACCAGGTTTTCGTCTGTGCCTGCTTGTCTGTGCCCAGAAGCTTTGTGTATATCCTTTTGTGGTGGGAACCAGCGTAGCAAATCAGCTGGGACAGGCTTTTATTGTGTTGCTGAAAGAGCCCTCAGTACCTGCAGAGCCCTCCTTCTTCCCAGCCCCATCCTTATGTAGCACATCACGGCCTGGCATGCAAGAGAAGGATTTATGTAGTGCCTGTTGTCTGCTGAGAACTGAGAAACCATGCCAGCATCAACTGTCTCGGTGCTGGATTCCTCTAGAGGGAAATGTGGCAAAACAGTTCTTGGAAATCCAGTGCTGTTCTCAGAAATGAGGGAAGTTTGTTGTTAGCGGTATCAAAGCATCAAATGATTCCTTCACACATTCTCAATAAGCTCAGGGCACAACTTCACTTTTTAAAAGACAAAGCTTTCCAAACAATTCTGGTATGTTTATGGCCGAGCAGCTATGACATTGCAACCTTATTCTCCTTTAACACCCACAAGAGGAGCCCATCTTCTGCCTTAAAATTTGTGAAGGGCAGAAAGATCATGGGTTTAGAGCATTGTTCATCATTATACAAAATTTTGCTCTGTTTATTAATAATCTGATTTTCCTCAGTCCTCTCAAATGTCACCCTCATGTTTCTTCATAATTCTTCACTGAAGTCTTAAACATCAAAATTATAGATATAAACCAAGGCAGACATGGAATATTATAGATTGCATTTTCCTCTCCTCATGTGATTTGGTGACTTTGGCTGGTTACTGTGCTTGGGCTCTGGAAGTATTGCTAATTCTGTAATTTCTTCACAGAACTCCACTTCCTTTTCTTCCTTGGGCCCTGATTCCCCATTCCCCATGTACATAAAGCACCCGAGGGATTTAGCAACGAAGAGGATATGGGATCAGGTCCTGGCAGTGTGCAGAGTATAAAGAAATTGGCTCCCACTGGGCCCCCAGCTGGCAGCATTTACAGCTCTGTGGCTTTCGCAGCAAATCGATCCCTGTGCCAGAGCCCAGGAACAGAACCCCCTTCCTGCTCCCAACGAGCAGCAGTGTAAGGGCAGGACACAAAGCTGCTGGGACTGAAGGATGGCATTTCATGGTGACTTTGAGATTTGCATCCAAACTACTCATCAAGGGTGTCATACTCCATTTTATATTACACTTGGAAAGAAGAAAGACTACATAAGCTCTGCCAAGTGTCTAGGTAAAAAACAAACTGAGCCATCCTCCTCTGTGTGGATGTATCTGAAGCCTGTAACTAAACTGGCATTACTTGATAAAGATGAGCAGCACAGGGATTACAGTGACGGAGGACTAGTTCTGCCTTCACAGGCTGTGCACACAGCTGATGAAGCTAAGAATTTAGCAGATACCTTAATCTGCACCTGTCCTTCCTCCCAGAGACCACCCTCTGTCCATCTACCGGTGCATCCATCCCTCACATTCTGGCAGAAAATCAATGACTGTCATTCTAAGCAGTTTCTTATTTCCAGCCAACGTTTCGATTGTTGCCCTATTTCATTCTTTACTAGAACACAAATGGTTCAGGTCCAGATCAAGACCCTGGCTCATGCCAGACATTTTTACTGATTTTAAAACTTTGGCCAAAAAATATATTGCAAGGCTTGATCTCCCTGGCAATTTCTGAAGACATTTACATCTATGTAAAAAAGCCCATGGATTAAATGCTTTGCAGAAATTACTCTGCTAGTTGCACTGAGAATCACCAAAGTGACTCAAGGCAGAAAGTCCAACCCAGATACTTTGATTCAGTGCCATTTCTGTGCTCCCTGTGCATGGGAAAATGAGGGCACAGAGACCAGAGCACTGCCAGCCACGTCTGCAGGAGCCCCCTTACAGACAGAGAGCAGAGGTTGCCCAAGGGTCTCTTTTCTTCCACTCCATTTCAAAATGTACCCAGAGATATAATTCTTCCCCTAATTTTCATCATACTTAAAATGTTAGATTTTGCTGAGAGGTATTTCAGAGTCAGAATCAACATTTCTGACTTGCAAGGCTTCTTGTTCCTGTCTCCTACAGTATTCAATGTCTACCAGCCTTGCAGTATGCCAGTCATACTACAGCTAGCAATAAAAATGAAGATAATGATAAGGACGCATGATAATACATTGTGACAGCAACAGTTTTTCTATGGTTGGGCCATTAGAACAATAGAGATTTGCTGCCTTGGGGATGGAAGGTTTTCTGTCAGTGACACAATTTTTCCATTTTTATACTAAGTAGGGTAATGAATTTCAACTTGCCCAGGAAAAAAAAATGTTCAAACTATTCTTGCCATGAAGGAAAATTGAGAAAATGCTTTGAAGAGCAGTATCAGTTCTAAACCTCTTAATCAGTGGTAAATGGCAATCCTGGTTTTGCAACCAGCTTTTCCAAGTAAGGGTTTTCATGGGCACCCACTCATATCCATCCTGTTACAGTAGTGGTTTCAAATCAAGGGAACTAGACAGAATTAGAGGGGAAAACACTGTTAAAAACAAAAATGCTTCAATTTTGTAAATACTAGCTAAGAGTCAATACATGATCAGTTTCCTGCTGTAAAATAAGGGATTTTTTAAATATTAAGATGCCACAGAGGCTCCATTAGCTGAGAATATCAAACCCATAAATTACCATCATATCAAAAACAACGCATCTAGCTATCATAGGAGCTTTCCCCTGTGTACCAGAGAGAAGAGAGTGCTTAGACCCATGGGGGTTAACGTCTGGGAAAGCATTCAAATTACAGAATCCACAAATGAATCCAGGACCCATTACATTTCTTGTCTTGGATCAATTGAGAGTGGTGTGGGGGATCCCACAAGAGGTATTATCCTGTTTGGCCTTCAGCCACTCACTGGAAAATATGCATATTGGAGGTGAAATTGAATTGCACAGATCTGTTCTCTAAATATTCACCATACGCTGTCATAAAAGTGAGCACCAGCCCCATCTATAAAATGAATTGTGTATTGTGTGGCTGTTGTCTTTAGGCTTTGTTTCAAATCCTTAGATACAACATGAGATCTGTAAACATTTGAGTCATATACGAGATGGTAAATGAGTTTATTCCAAATTTTTAGAAAGGGAGGCTTGACAGCCTGAATGTTTGTTTATATTTGTGGATTGCTCTGCTTTATGTAATTACAGTCATGCTCCAGTCCCTCAGCAGTTTCAGCTTATCTCTTTCAATCCTAAAACAATTTGTGCTGTGTCAATTTTTGTGGAAAAGGTAAGTACCATCCCAGAAGGGACCTCATCTCAGTCATCATTAATAAACCTGTAACACAGAAAAGTAACACAACCCATTCTCTAGTTAATAACATCTGGTGTGGTCTGTAGAAAGCAGGCAAAAACAATTGAGAATTAAAACTGCACAGAATATATGTTCAACAGTTATTTAGTAAAATAATAGGAATGTTTTAGTAGCTCCAGCTGGCCTGTGTAGCAACAGAAGAAAACAACTGTAATGACCTTGACACTTTGACCATACAAAGCTAAAAAATGCCTTAGGGCCTTTGGGTGAGAGACATCAAAGAAGGCACGAAGAATTTCTGCTATGAGTAGGCTTGGATTATGCCCAGCACCAATTTCATTTGTAACCTGTTTTCCAGGTCCTGTTAAATGAGTTTTGATTTTCACAGGAAGCCTGGTGTGAGGGGAGAGATGAATGAGACAGAAACTCAGTGCCTTCCTGAAGCAGCCACCTGAGAGCTGCGGTGTGTCCAGGAAGAAATGAGGAATCGGCATGCCAGGACAGGAAAAAGGATGCCAGAGGATGGACAGAAAAGGAGTATGGGGGTTTGGGCTGCCAGGTAAAAGGTATTCATGTGAACAAGCAGGCACTCCAACCGTTCTTGCAACCGCTGGTGGAGATACCTTACAGCTCTGCACAAAACCCCAGAATGCTAAAACTTTCCATTCTGAAGCACTGCTCAAGGGCATCTATAAAGACTGAATCCAAAGACACTGAATCCAAAACATTGGCTTTGGTGGAAATGAGAGGCAGATTTGTCTGTTAGATGTCAAACTACTGGGCATGACATCTGCAATCTCTGAGCAAAGAAGGCTGGCTCTCTCTGAAGAGCCCCACTGGGCCCTGGGGATGGCTTCTTTCAAAGTTTAAGATGTGCCATAGGTAAAGCATGGAAAAGAACCATGGCTGGGAGCAAGAAACACTATTCCTCCCTTCCACTTCCTGCCTCAAGCATGAGAAAAAAAGACTAAGGCCTCACAAATCCCTCTGCATGAGCCCAGTGCAGAGATGCTTCCATACTTTCATTTACAGTACTTGCAAGCAACCTCTCGGCTAAATTTATGTCTCAGATTGAGCACCTGATATCAACGTGTCGTACCTTGAGCTTGGCAATTTTTGCTGTTGTGATGCTGGACTTCATGTATTCCATGACTACAGGCACTGTTCTTGGGATGTGTTTCTCCTCCAAGACCAAATAGGGGCTCAGAAGTGAAGGAAAAGTGCTTTTTAAACAAGGGAGGAATTTTTATCCCCAAGAGAGACTTTTTGCCTTCTTGTGTAATTGCTCACTCTGCAATCTGTTTGTTGATATTTTACTTCCCTTGCTCACACCATCATTGAGGAAGTTCCCAAGAAAATAACGCGAGGCTCACTAAAAATGATGGCTTCTTGGGAACATTATCCAAAGAAGCAAATGCGTGCCTATATTCCTGCTGCTTTCTTTAACAGAACTCGTGAGTTTCAGGGCATCACAAATTCCTGTTTGTTCTTTCCTGTATTGTATTTTTAGATTCCCATGATGAACTCACACAACTCCACCAGGACACGCATTCTTCCTCCTTCTCATAATGTGTTTATCATATAAACTCCAAGTGGCCTGAGGCCACATGGCTTATGAGGAATGAAGGTGAAGTTCCTTCTCCCAACTCTCATAAAGAATCACAACCTTTTTTGTGTTTGATTGAAGTTTAAATGTTGTTATAGTACCCACGTTAAACATAATTTTGTTCTTTCTCTGACATAACAATATGTTTATTGTTGATCTCACTTTATATGGATCAGATACACATAATAGCTTTTGTCATATTGTTTCAGTAATATGTTTTATTTGGTAACCTCCTAAGAACGTAACCCCTGGAGCTTACATATTCATTCATAGTAGTTCAAATAAAACAAAACCAAAACAAACAATAACAACAAAAAACACAGCTCTGATTGAAGGGTAACACTTGCAGTAAAGATGAAATTATTTACTTTGTGACAACTTAAATTTAGCGCTGTTCCTACCATTTTCTAGGGAAAGCATACCTTAACAGTGCTGACATGAGATCTCCTCATTGGTGTCCACATCATTTGGGGAATTCATAACTTACCAAAGATCTAAAAGCAAAGACCAGAAGTGAAAATAGCTGTATTGATACAGCCTACATCCATTTAAAATCACACAATTCAAGGCTTTTTAAGAATTAGAGGAAAAGAGGGACCAGCTCATCAGGCAGATATTAACACCATACAGCTGTTAATTAATGATGTCTGGACCCCTGCCTCGCAGTTCGAGGTTTCAGAATTACTGAGGAGCACTTCTCTTTTAATTACTTATACCATCCACTGAGATTTTCCTGCAAAGCCTCCCCAGAATGTTTTTTTAATAGCTTCCCCTTTACAACTCAAACAGAATCCAGTGCTTTTAATGGAGTTTAGTAGGACCTTCCTAAGGTCTTCTTTCCAACAGACAGGCAGCTAGAACCAAAGAAAATTATGCTATACTCCTAGAAGATAGGAGCACACAGTATATGCATAGAGTTTAAAGACACACTATGTTTGTAAGTCCTGCTTCTAAAGAAGGTCATCATGCTCCCTCTGCCATATTCTCTTCAGGTCCAGGACTCTGCACAAGAAAACCTGCCAGTGTGTGATTTTTTCACTTCAAGTCTCTCTATTCTGATTCTATTCTCAGATTCACCGCAAAGAGCAAGATGCAGCATTCCCTATGGTGCAATTATCAAAGGCTCTGACACAGCAAGTACTTACTCATCACCTTAGATCCTTTTTGTTGTGTTGCTGAGAACTCCATGCACTTCCCGGCACAATTTTTTCAAGTCTGAGCCTGTGCTGAGCCTAACTTTGTCACCAAAAGGTGCTATATTGGGTCGTTTGCTTTTCCCAGTGTTTTGGGGCACCATCCAGCCCTAAAAGCATGTTAAATCAGTCAGATTAAGTGGTACTTGCAGAGATGTTGAGATCTGGTGACAGCCACAAAGGATAAATTGGTCTTTTGGAAATCATCTCAGCTTAACATCTCCATCATTAGCTGTTTATCAAAACAGAGCTGGGTATCTGACATTATTGAAAAACAAATGGATCCTGCAAGCTCTCTCAAAAACTGTGTGGTAAGAATAGCTCTGAAGTAGTTGCAATGATAAAATCCATGCTCAGGTGGGTAAGCCATGCATTTTCTAGCCATAGAATCATTGGTGAAGCTGTTTCTATTTTGGATACAGGTAGGAAGCTCTGCTATCCTGGATCTGCAAGAAGGATAAGAAATTATTAATTGTTCAAAATGGGGTTGGAAGAGCTTGTAGTCCTCACACCAGATGAATCAGATAGATCTCATCTCCCAAGGAGAGTGTTGGTAACTGAATGATGCAGAAGCCCTGAAAATTTCACGTCCCTGACTTGAGAAACTGAAGGAAAGAAATGGAGGAAGGATGAATACAACCCTAGAACTAGGTATCTTGATGAGAAGTGAAGAGCTACAAGAACGTTTACTTGATGTTTTTATTTCCTGTAGAATGAAGACAGGAGGTCTTTATGACTTGACCAGGAATGCCAGAATGATTTAACATGTCAACATTTTCTCATGCAACATTGAAAGAAAAATCTCTGAAACAAGGATAAGGGAAGGGGCAGGAATTGCAGACTGACACACAGAGCAAAGAGATCACTTCAAAAGGCCAACAAAATTGTACACAGCTATATTTATTTTCAATTTAATATAATATTGGATTCTCTCAATTCTACTTTGTTGAAAGAGGAAGAAAAAAGATCCCCCAGATCTTCTAACAGACCAGGGACCCACTCTTTTCTGGAGATGTCCCAGGAGGTGAACATTATGTGGTGAAATGTTTGCAGCAGCAGTGCTGCCTATGTAACAGAAGGTGCATAGGGACTGCTCTAGCAAATTATTAATGGACAATAAATAATGTATAATGTGTCTCAAAGATTAGGGAAGTGCACTCTGCAATGTACACAACATTTCTGTTCCAGAAGTTATTTTTATTTTTATTCAGATAGTTGTTTCTCATTAGCTCTGTGGGTAAGCATGACCTTGCACGAGCCTGGGGTTTTTTTCACACATCATGTGACAATTCTCACACCTAATCCTCAGACTAAAGAAAAAATAAATTTTCATCCGGATCCTGTCTTTATTAGGATTTACTATTAAGTTCATGTGTAACCAGGCAAATTTGTTAGCTTTATACACACTTATATTTTCTTGGGGTAATATTTTCTCTGAACCACATTATCCTGTTGGGTTTAGTGGTAGTAAGAGTGTTTCCAATGTCAGCTATAGAGCAGGTTCTGTAGCCGTACATACTGCATCAGCCTCCTGTAAAATAAGCTCTCCATCCTTGGGAGCTCATAAACTAGGATGTGATAAGTTGCAGCTGGATGATGAGGTAACAAGCGAGCAAGATATCATGTCCTAATTAAAGGACTTGGCTTGCTTTCCACTTGGATACTGCAGTAAAGGGAGTTACTTTGAAAGTTACTTGTCTTCCTGCCTCATGTCTGAATAATGTTTATTAATCATCACTGATTTCTCATTGCACTTCTCCCCTGTGAGAAACAAGGGAGGATCTTTCTTTTTCCATTTCACTCTGTGTGGTTTGCAGCCTGAATGACTCAGGCTAAGCTGGGCTATTTCTTCTCCTTTCATTTCAGGTATTGTGCATACCACACTTTGGTCTGGGCTGCAGACCTGCCTGACCTTCCCCATAAACTATTTAGAAAGAAGCTAGACTAAAGTAATGTGTTGTTTTGCCTAAGATTCCCTTCCTCCACTCTTATGATCTCTTGGACAAAGGTAGTTGGGAAATTCAGTAAAGTAGTTCATACATTCTTTCAGAGGGACCAGCAAATTTTCTTTGAAGACATAACTGTCCTGTAAAGATTTATTTCCAGGAGAAGGTCTCAGGGTTATTTCCAATCCAATTTCATGCTTATTTTAGGCTCTTCTTTCAGTGGAGATTTAGACCAGATATTAGAAAAAATTTCTTCGCCAAAAGAGTTGGAATGGGTTGTCCAGGGAAGTAGTTAAATCACCATCCTAGAGGCATTTAAAAGAAAGTAGTTGTGGCACTTAGAGATAAGGTTTAGTGGCGGACTTGGCAGTGATGGGTTAATGGTTCAACACGATGATCTTAAAGTTATTTTTCTAGTTAAATGATTCTATCATTCTCAAATACATATTTTTCAAAGTTTCTTTTCTTTTTATTTAGTACGTCTAAGTAAAGAAGTGGGAGGGGGAAAATTATGCTTTTTTTTGGTAACTTAACTTTTTGAGCGTCTTCTCTTGTACAAGAATATTGATATCTTGTAAGTCTTGACACAAATACTTGAACCATGTCTGATTACTCCCTGGAATTAAAATGGTAGACATTAGCAGAAAATATTTATAGTTGTGGATTCTAAATTATGTTTAATCCAAAATTTACACAAGTCAGTGATTCACTTAGTAAAGAGATAGCCACAAAAATATAGGTGCCAATTGAACTGAATAAATACAGGACATATATCCAGTTTGAAAGTTAATAATCTGAAAGATCCCATTTATGCTTCGGGTAGTCAGAATTTGCAGATAATCCAAGAAATCTTCAACATAAATACACCAAAACCGAAAATTCCTTTAGCAAAAAAGTTACTTGACTTGATTCTATGATTAAGTATTTGTTAATAATGAGTCATCAGACTGCAGCTGCACACATCTTGGGTGCTTCCAAGGTCTCAGATCTGTCTACTTTGAGTACTTTAAAAATCTCATTTCTTGCTGAAGGGCACACATGCAATTTAAGAGACTATCATATTCTCACACTATTGTTACAAACTGCTTTGCAAACTACTCTCAAATTTACCTACTTTGCTCTTCAAACCAATTTCTCTGGAAATGACAGAAGTAATTGGCATGACTGGCAAGTACCAAATTTAGTGCAAGGTGAGAGCATAGGAAACACTGAAAAGAAAAGTGTGCCTTGTATTAGAATGATGAAGTCCTCCAGGTACTTTGGTGACATTACACTAGGAGAGAATATTCTCTGGGACAGCTAGAAGGAAAAATAATTAATAGATGATTATACCTAAAAACTATCAACTGGATATCAGATGGTGACCAGCAAAGATATGTTATTCCATTGTTCTCTGCGGTTAAGAAGATCTACTCCTCACCAAATCCATGTAAAAATATATAGCTCCTCCTTTGTTAGTTTTCTATGGTAACAGGTGGCATTCACAGTCTTCAGGAATAGCTCCATCTAGAGCTGTGCGTCAGCAATCTACCCTGAAGATGGCCAAACCAACATTTATAAGGGTCCAATTTGGTCAAGCATAAATACCACTATCAACAATTTAGTTACCACCTTATGTCTAAGTGCTCCCCAAGAACAGACAGTTCAGCAAAGCTTCTAAACTGCAAAAGATGGTGAGCAAATTTATTTAGTGAAAATGGGCTTTGGAAAAATCTTCACTTCACTGCACCCTACTCTTAGCCAACTCTACTTGGCTAACACGTTAATGTTAGCCTTCATCTCAATTGGCCCCACACTCATTCCTACTCTACTGACCGGATGAAAAGAAATCCAAGAAGTAAATGCTGCCTCAGTAACTCATAAAGCCATGGTTTCACTGAACAGGAATAGTGCAAAGACCGGAGGTGAGGGCACTCCACACAGAGGTACTAAGGCTGGACAGTCCTTGGCCTCATTCTAGCTTTCCACTCTCTGCATAGAAGAAAACCCTTAGCATGGCAGAAATGAAACCTCCTTCCTCATTCTCCCAATTAGATTTTTCTCTCTTCTTGGACTCGTGGTTTTAAATTCTTGCAGTACCTCCAGGCCCTAGCATCACACCTATTCATTAAAAAGAGCAGTCGTCTTAAAATCATCTTCTACAGATGTAAAGACTCTGACTAAATAACTTCGCCTTTAATATACCATTCCCATCTTTTGGGTGACTTGGCAGTGCTGTAAGGAACTGCTGCTGTAAACCCTCGATCAAACAGTCTAAAAATATTCAATGCCTCAGGATTGCTCATTTTGTCTTTTCTGCTTGTTCCATGGAGAGCTGTCATAACACCCCCTCTATATGAACTTACCTGGAAGATTTAACAAGCAGCAACCAGCAAAAAATGTGAAACTGGAAGCCTTTTCTGACCACACTGAGCAGCTATTCAACAGCTGAAATCACCAGGATGATTCGTGAGAGTCTGTTACCACTCAGCAATGCCAGTAAAGATCTCACCATTTCATCAGATTCCACAGAGGCCTTATAGAAGACTCCCAACCCCTGATGCATGAGGTCTGGGATGCTGTTCAAGAGCTGACATATGTGCTGCAGAGAGACTGGCTGGTTGCAAACAGATAAACTGTCTTATCTGATGTGACAAAATCCGTGTTCCCCAGCAATTGCCAGATGTTGTCAGCTCTCTCTTCAGAAGATGAAAAGGCTAGCAAGACATGCAAATTGTGGATGATAAGAGGATGTGACTCTGACCCCTGGGCCTGACAGTTGATATTAGGCTGCTCCCGTGGCTCTGCTGTCCCCAGGACATGGCTCTCCACATCCTCTTGGTTTTCACACTCATAGCAAAGTCAACTTGGCGTGCAATTTACAGAGAAGTAACATACCAGTACAAGAATGAGCTTGTACCTGAGGAATGTCAGGATCTTAAATGTCAGGATTTTAAACCAAATACTGTTTTGTTTTTTTGTTTGTTTTTTTTTTTTTTTCCCAAATGCCATTGAATTTTGCAGCAATTTGGAGAATGGAACAATCTGTTTAACATCAGGCTGAGTAGAATCCTCACAGGACATGGCCTTCCATTGTAGGCTTCACCATATGCTCAGCCAGGTTAATGACACAGAAACAAACCATTCCCTTTATGGGAGAGACAAAACATCCAAAAGCTGGGATTAATTTGTGACTGATGGACTTTTCTTTACCCTCACACTATTTGCACTACCAACTGCGTAAATTTATTTAAGTCCTGGTATGTTTTGTTTGTTGACATGCAGCAGCAGGAAAATAAGACACATGCTTCCTGGAGCATTTCCTGGAGCATTTCCATTGCAGTGGCAGTTGTTGATTTGAAAGTTGAATCATTAGGTTTGTGAATCTAAACTATTTGAATGCTGATACTCCTCAAGGTAGGCGGTATTCCCCAAGGAATATGCAAGGGTTTGTTTCCTCCTAAAATGGGATGGACAAAAAATGGCTTCATTTCTCATGCCTGTAACTGTATTGGTCCTCTACTTTGTACTACCTAGGGTAAAATATATTCAATAAGATTCACCTCAGATTCACTGAAAATATTCCTTGTTCTGTTTGGCATAAAGGAGTGGGACCATCACACCATGGTAAGGATGCTACACTGTGCTTGAAGATCCTCAGCAGGGTAAACACCTCATCTGCCTTCCCCTGACAAAGCTTTATGTGTTTTATGAAGTAACTAACACTTCCATCGTGTGTCTTACCTAAAAGTTTAGCACGTGCTACTAACATTGATTAATATCTCTGTAACTGAAGATATAGTAATTTTTGGTTTATTGGAGATTAAGGTTCTAAATTCATACTGAAATTGTTTTTGTGCACTTTACATATTGGCCATAGCCAGGAGTATTCATATGAAATATGTATTTATATACAAATATGGAAATTAATTCTAAAATATGAGGGCTCTTTCTCCTGGAAGGTCTGACAGAATATTGAAAATCCTGGATATCACTTTAAACCCTGCAACAAACTGTGATCAAAGAAGTGCTCTTCCTGATCATTTCCTTGCTCCCTTCCATACCATTTATTATGTCCTTGTAATTCCTTAAGAAAAAATGACAAATAAAAGCCAATCATTTGACTTCTAAAATGGAAGGCATCAACAGGACACACTCACTGTCCAGTGCTATGGATTGCCTGAGTCCTAGGTGACTTGACTTGATATTTGTGAATCAGTAAACCCACTTAAGCTGCTGTGTTATATGCAATTCCCCTTAGTATAGAGCATTCTTTTTTCTAACTTTTAAAATCCCTGTTTTACAAAGGAAATCAGTGTATGCAGTGTACAAAAAACATCTCTATGTGTCACTCCCTTAACAGAAAAGGACAAACTGGAATTTCAAGAGAACTTGACTACATTTGCATTTTAAAACAAACTTTGGATTTAACTTAATGAGCTTCCTTTTTTCATTTGCATGCCGTGTGTCTGAAGCATGCTGGCTTCCCACCTTTCAGTTACAATCTCAAACAATCCCAAACAATTCAGCTATGGCCTGTGAATTTCAAACATAGCTTTTCTGATTACCCGGAGGTAAGGTTGTTCTTGTATGTCTGCAAACCAAAACTCTGAACTCAGCAACTCTTAACCTAGTCCTCAAATGTTTGCCACAAACAAAGTTTCTCTGCAAAACTAAAGAGAGGTGGGAGATTCCCTTCCGTTCCTCCTCTCTGCAGGGTTGTCTCAGGAGCATGGTGTAAACACCACTAAATCTGAATTTGTTGTAAATCTGATCACACAAATGATCTAAAGCAGAGCCTCTCAAGGAGACAGAACTTGCTGTGCTCCATTTTCTAAGCACAGACAGAGGGTGAGAAGGACAGAACATAACCCAGCTCCCACTTGGGTATGATGGGAATCTCGACTCTGTCCTTCATTTGTAGATTCTATTCTAACACGGGAGGTAACACCACACCTCAGAGCATGAGTGACTGAGGTGCATCAGTTTGTTGAACATGCTCATACCTCAGGATGTAAGTGAGACTTGCTGGAATTACACAACACTGATAAGAGACCAAGAATAACCCATCTGATGTTCAAGGTGTCCAGGGTACCGAGGTACTGTCTCTGAACCAATAGATTATCCCTAAATCAAGTCTGTCCGATTCCTGCATACATCAGTTATTTTTGTTCTATAAAACTGAGATACATTTTGCAAGTGAGACAAGAAAAAAACCATGCCTCCTGCAGCAAAATCTTTTATCTCCAGCACAAAATCAAGAGGGAATCTATTTCATGCCAGGGAAATGGAAACCAGTACGGCTCAAATATGGACAAACTCACCTTAGTTCCTTGAAATCTGAAACAAAGGCAGGAAAGAAATCAGTCACAGGGATAAAAGCTGCAGTTCAGCTATCTTTAGTCTGCACTTTTTGTGTCATGCTAGAGGTCAGAGAAACAGCGTATACTTATCCCTGAGATGACAAATGAAGATTAAATGAGACTATTCATGTAGAATTTCACTTGTATCCTGAGCACATGCTGCTTTGAAATGTGCACTGGATTAGCATTCCTGGCCCATGAAAACAAAGCCCCCATCTGGAACTTCTTGGGTCTGGAGAGCATGCAGAGGTTCCTGCAACCTGGCTCTGGGCAGACTTTCCATGGAAGCGTCAAAGAGCAAAAAAGCCGAGACAAAGATTTTCATTCTCAAAAGTGCACTTCCATCCTGGCTGTGGTCTTGTCCCTGTGCTGACTGCTGTGCCACCGCTGGACAATGGCACACACGTCGTCTGATTTTTAGCATGGAAAGTGAGGGAGCCAGTGAGTGAGCCAGCTTCTGAGACTCCTGAACTTCCTGGAGCTTTTGGAGCGTGTTGAGTTATGCCAATGTTCACAGACAAGAAACGACTGTTTAAATGAAAAATACTGCTTATATATTTTGTCTGTATTGTCAACTACTGATTCTAGACAGCATGTTTTTATTCATGCAGAGGGACTGGGCGTACATGTGTGATTAATAAAGAAAACACTTGCTTCCTTTGCAGTCCAGGCCCATCACTACCCATTCTGTGAGGCACTCCAAAATAGACAGACTTCTACCAACTGCTCCACAGTCTCACCTTTTCACCAGTAGTTTAGGAAGTCCTACAAGCCATCTTCTTTCTCACCAGCACCCACAGTGGTTTCTAAATCCACTTCATACATCATCCTTTCCAGCTTTCCTTCTCTTTTTCCCCTCCCCTCCCTTCCCCTCCTCTCCTCCTCTTCCACTTCCTCATTTTGCCCCTTATCTGAGATGCACAGCTGTGGGCTCATCCCACCCTTGTGTTGTACCCAAGTTCGCTGCCTCCTCTTTCATTTCCCCTCCATCTATTCCCATCCTAGCTCCAACTCATCCCTCTCTTCTGGCAGAGCACAGGGACTGGAAGTGGCCTTCCCTGCCACCATCAGCCTCTTTTAACAGTTGCCTTTTCATTAATCCAGGCTATGTGTGTGTGTGTGACTCTTTGTGTATAACTCTAGACAGATGTAACTTGGCAATCTTCCTGGAAATTCTCAATGGAAAAAGGTTTGTTAGCTGTTGGGCCTTAGCATCCAACAGGAAACAGAAATTTGACCTCAGTAACTAGTCAAATGTAGTGCTAATTTCTGAAAGTAAATATTATCCTGCTTTTATCTCCAATATTCCTGTGCCACATACATAAGTATGACATACTCATTATCTTTAAAAGTCTCATTTGGCCAGAAGATTGGTTTGAGCCTAGCAGAAAGGTCCAACACGGTCACATTTTAATAGATGATTTCTCTTATTTCTCTGTTCTGTCTGCACCTAGGCTCTCCCTCTGCTACCGTCCTTAATTCCATACAGGTTTTCCAGGATAGCTCTTAGTGTACCTTTCTGGACAAGGGATTTTGATCCCTGACATAAATCCAGACCAGCTCTGCATTTAATGCACTTAAATGAATATATTATGAAATCACCATTTTTCCTGTACACACACCCATTAGACATAAATAAGACACCATAAATACCATAAATGGCACTCTGATTGGAGCTACTTCTAGGAAAATAGCAGACATTGAAAACAAAAATTATTTGCACAGATTTGTGGAGCTGTGTTTTTTGTTTTGTTAAGGAGAAGCAGACAAGAAAATGTGTCCCATTTTCCAGCAATTCACATGAAACCTCAGTGTACTCTCTGAAACATGGTACCCTGATTCTTCTTACCCATGAGCTTCAGCAATTTGGAGAGCCCACAGCATGTGCCGGCAGCCAGAAAGAAAACAAGGCTGAGAGAACGGCGCTTGTTTGCATGCAAGACTTGGCTGTTCCTCACCAAACACAAACCCAATTCATCATCTCCCAGACGCTATTTCATACCAACAATTTTGCTGTCTCTTTAATGCATCTGTCTGTTTATCTATTCTCAAGTACCATCTGCTTGGTCTGCTCTCTCGCGCTGCACATGTTCACAGCGAATACACCTCCAAGGTGACAAATGAGCAGTCGAGCTAATTTCATTGGGATAAACAAGAAAGCAAGAGCCAGATGGAAAGCCATGGAGAGAGCCAATGTCATTTGGGGGGGGAGGAGAGAGTGTTTGGAGGAAGAATCACCATAACAACAGCAAGTGCAAAGAAGAGGTTTCTATTCTGTCTATCGCACTAATTACTATGAATATTTTATCCTTGCCCTGTGGTTTATCCATGTCCAGATCAATGATTTACCGGCAGATGGCTTATTTTGGTTTGGATTTTTTTTTTCCTATTGAGTTTGACTGTTTTGATTTTCATGAGGTTTGGGGTTTAGATCTTTTTAGTACTCTTTTAGGAGTTTGGACTGTTTTTATCAGACGCTCATAGAGAAGTAGCATTTGAAGGAGTTAAATGACTTTGTGAATTTTGAAATGAGACCACCCTTTTATTAAAGATTTTAATTACTGTAAAGACACAAGTTGTTTGTTGGTAATGTTCATCCAGACCCTGCTTTCAGTTTGCAGATAATCTTTTGAGACTGCAATTGTTCTCTATACCACACTTCCAAATCCTGGCACAGCAAAAAGATCTTAACAAATAATCCCAACTACCTTGGCAAAGGTCCAGCTAACTTCAAAGCACCAGGATCTCTCTGTCTGTCAAAACACAAAGATTGTACCCATTTAACTAAACCAGTTTAAAAACACACTTTAGGTAAAAAAATGCAAAGCTTAATGTATGCCCTTGTGTGTGTGTGTGTAGCTTTAAAACTGTTCTCTATTGCCTTTGCCTCCCTCAGCAAGAGACATACCCAAAAGTGACAGAAGAAAACTTAGATTGACCTAAATACGTTTATACAGGCCTTAAGAGGCTATGGATTTTTAAAACATTCTTTTAGTTCAGTTCTCAGTTCAAATTTTGCTTGAGGCATGTTTATGCAGCACAAAGCAGTGCAGTGCAGGTACACGTTAGCTACTGCGTGGGGAGGTAGCTTAGAGCTGGAAGCAAAACTCTTCGGCCAAGCTAATAAACTTGTTCAAAAAAGGCACAGCACAGTGTCTTGCCGGGATATTTGTGCTAGCTGGGCATTCCCACATAGTAAAAGTCAGTGACCTTACTGCAAAGGACAATCTAGTTTATAATCTTTAGTGACACACAAATACAGAACTAAGCCAGCGGGTTGAGAAACCTCTCAAGTTCACTGTCATTACTCCAATAATGGCTCAATGAATTTAACAATACAGACTCAGCCCTTTATTTTGCTAATACGAACAGACAAGGCATTTTAAAAATGTCTCTCTGGTTTTTGTACAGTATCGGTATCATTCAGTGTGAATTTGGCTCCTATATCTCAACACATAATATTTAAAAAACTCACCATGTGAAACTACCATGACCTAACTAAGTACCCCCGTACCTGATCTTCCCAAAGTTCAATTTCATTGCTGTGTATGTTCAGCAATTTCTTCAAAGACTAATCCATCTGCATCAGAAACCCCTATTTCATGCTTTTCAGTGAAATGCCCCTCAGAAAAAAAGTTCCCCCCTCCCCCAGTGGAATATAAACTTTCACTTTGAAGATACATTTTTAAGCAATCTCCTTTAGACCTTTGCTATACGAAAAGAGTCATTCTTGATACAACACAATCGTGCACTCTAAGCACTGTCTTTTAAAAGCAGTTTCAAACTCTGTAAAGCAGGAGGTATTTTGTCTTCATGAACGGGAGCTATTCAGCTGAATGGTGCAGAATCACACCGTGTGCTGGAAGACTTTGCTCTTTGTCTCCCTTCTCTTAATAAACACATGGTTCTCCATCAGCTTGCTCAACCAGTTTGCTTTTGTTATGTTAAACACTCATGAAAAGATTAAGGCTCAGATCTGTCCTATATTTCTGTGAGTTCCAACTGCACTCAGTGCTATTTGCATGAGAAGCACTATTTGATTAAATTTTGGGCATGGTATTATGTGGCAAGTTTGCACATTAAAGCAGGGGCCTAGGCTTAATAAACAGAAGGGTCCTTCCTCTTCTATAGCCTAAGTTCCTACGGGAAAGGTCCACTCATGTGGAAAAAGGTCCTCTGCAAAAAGCCTGTTAATTATTTAATTTGATCCTTATCTAAGGTTTTTCTCTAAGTAATGTTGTACTCCCTGGAAGACAATGCCATGGTAAATCACACTGTGTGTTCTACTTGTAAATAAACAAAACAGATTATATGCCCGCAGAACACACCCAAAACCTCAAAAATAATAAGTTTTAGGACTAAGAATGTTATATGTCTCTATGTGTAAGTAAAAGAAAGGTATACAGTTTGCAGATGGAACAAAAAAGGAATAAAACTTGCCATAAATATAGGTCTCACTTGAGTGTCTGCTGGTGGACTGGTATTATAAGAAAGAAGTTCAGGTTCCACCTTTGTAAACTGTATAATCTCCCATAGCAAGGCACTTTTAAGAGAACAGGCACACCTGCCTACACACAAATGATTGCAAAACTTTTCGCCTCCTCAGTGGCCATGAGATGTCCAAAGTCAACAGAATGGAAGACCTTGAAGTACCTCAGAGCTTTTCCTGAGCAAACATCAGGAACTCCGGAAGACAACTTCATCCAGGGCCTCCCTGAAGTCTGCAAGTACAGCAGCACAAGAGGAAAATATTTGGTCATCTCAAGTGAAGGAGACTCACTCTATTTTCAGTAGCACCCCCTCCTTTCCCCTGCCTGCAGCACAAATGTCCAGGTTCTTCTGAGGATCAGGTCTGGCCTGGGCAGCCCTCAGTGTCTCTAAAACCATTTGAACTTTTCTTCTGCCTTTTCTAAGCTCTGTTATTTCTGTTTCAAACACTCTCCTCCATCTGAGGATGGATAGATGGATGGATCTGCAACTGGTGACCTTCTGTTCATTGCCAAGGTGGAAAAAGCCAATGGACTCAGTAAGCAATGGACATTTGACCACCAGCACTGCCTGCAATAATTTCCACATACCCTGGAATGAAATTACCATAATCCTCATTCTCCCTCTGAATGCACAAGGCCTTTGGATGCGTAAGCAACACCCTGAAATCACTGAAGTAACTGCATAACGTGCAGGTGCTCTGTAAAGAATTGCTGCTTACCAGGGCTATCAGGATTGCATAATATTTTTTTTTAAAAATCCACAGAACAAGCCTTACATAACTTTTTTTTTTTAAAAAATGCCTCTTCATCTATCCCTTTTTTAATCTTTCCTTACACTGACTGCACTTTGTTGAGGATCTCACTCCCACTGCATCTGAAATAAAACATGATATGTCTTTTGGCAAGATCAAAGCTGGAAACTTATACCAGGACAAGAACCTGTGAAAACCCTTTAAGAAAATCAATTTCCAGTATAAAAATTCAAATGCAATAGCTTCTGTTTAATCTTTTTGGAATGCTTATTTGACTAACATTTACATGAACACATAATACTTCAAAATGGTGCAGCTCCCAAACCAAAGTACAATCTTAATAATCAATTATCAGCTTTGTTGTTGATTGTAGTGATGGAAGCTAGAAAATCTGCTCCTGCATTTATCAGGTCCTGAAAATGGATCATACATGTGATAGAGGGAAGGAAAAAAAAACCCAAAAAAAATTCTGCAGTAAAGCTCTGACCCAAAAAAACCACACCTCCTCCTGCAGTTGTATCATCTCAAACCACCTTTATTAGAGCTCTTTGCAGAAACTTTATCATCTTCCAGCCTGCAAAACTGCATCTCAGGGGAAGAAGTTCTGGATTAAGATCGCCAGGTGAAAGAAGGTTACTTTTCTGGTGGGTTCAGTGTCAGGACTAAAGCCTTTAACTTCACTATTGATTTTAAATTGTTTGGGACTTTTCAGCTTTGATGTCAGCATCTCGAAATACACCATCCTTCCTCACAGCAGCTTTGCAGGGCTTAGCAATCTGACACATGCAGAGCATTTTAAGATGCACATTATACCCAGCTTTATTATTAATAGTATTGAATGTTCACTTTTCCCACGCAAAGGTACCAGATCTCCTAAATAAAATAATTTTAGGCACTTTATGGAAATAAAATATTTAGAATAGGACATTAAAGACCTATTTTGGACTACCTTTTATCTCCATTTGTACACAATGGTCAAGCGCAACTTCGTTTAATTCTGTGCTAACCTAATTGCTGGGTACCGTCCACATCCATCTGTGTGCATTGTGGTGAGTACGTGCACCGGGGCCTTAATGAGCCAGACACCTGCTCAGATGAACAAATGGACTAGAATTATCACTGCTGATATCATCCATACATTTAAGCTGCTCTTAATTTAAAAAGGAGTGCCAGTGCACCAGAATAAATAGAGATGTGTGCTAGAACTGGTAAGGTTACTCCAGTCAGGATTGCATCTGCAGGAGCAGTGACACAGCCCCGGGACCATCCTCTGGCAATGACTGCACCCACACAATTGAAGAGTGAGAACTTTCAAAGCAGGGTAGTCCTGTTGGGAATGTTCCTGCCAAATATACTTAGGAATGTGGGGAGGGGAATGCTAGTTAGCCTGGATCACCACCGTGATAGGGATTATTTTAAATTTCTAATAGCATAAAAGACCCAGTGTCACTGACAAGAAATGTTCTCTGGCATTGTTCTATTTACTGTGATTTAATTACTAGTGAGCCCAGAACAGAACTGCTGCAGTGCACAGAGCAAGGGAAGACTCTTCAGTTCAGTGCCCATTACAGAAAATACCAATTTGTGTTTCCATACTGTTAATAGAATTCTTATGCAATTTTCTACTCCCAGAAAGATTTGACTACTAAGTAGCTTATACTCTGAGTAACTATAGATACTACCAAGTCAAGCATCCCAAACAGCCTCCCACAGCCAGAAGAGTTGTTATGGTTGTGTTTATGGTGACATTTCAGAAAAACTATGCAGGGAAATAATCAACAGAAGCACAGATACAGAAGCAGGATCATAAAAGCCTACTTCATACTCAGTAAATAAATGGGCATTCTCAATTTTGTTTTCATTTATGTTGCTTGAAGTATTTAACTGACATTTCTCTCAGGGCTTTTTGCCAAAGCCTGAAAGAACACAGTTTCCAGTATAAGCTTTTTTCAAAGCAGATTTTGTGACACTCAGTTAATAATGTGTTCTTATCAGCGTGATACTCCTGATAGCCCTCATTACCCTAAGCCACCAAGACTGTGAAATTCTACCTCCAGAGAAGCCCCACCTTCTGTCTATGTTTGCACAGATAGATAGGCCCCAGCCGGGAGTTTTAGCTCAGTTCTTGGTTATTTCATGATCTTTCAATTCATTCCCCTTTTGAAAGCCATGTGCCTGGGTTCTGCCATTTCATCACTCCCTTGCCCTCTTCCATCAACAAAGTCTCCCTTCCTCATAATTCCTACTCACTCCACTTCTGTCCTGCTTGAGAGACACTCCTTTGTATCTACTGAATCATCCTCTGTGCTTTCTTCACCTCACCACTTACATCAGCTGTATCACTGATTACTAATGGCAAAAATCACCATGAATTTCCCACTAATATTTGGACATGTTCTTCCACAACTGCTGTGCAGACCTACTCAATGTACTTCCACCAGAGAAGCCCTCAACTAATTAATACCAGGATAAAGACTAAGAGGCACTGCTCCAGGCTTGGAAGGCTTTTTATATGAAAATGAGAGGATGCCATCAAATTCTTGCTGATACATGCTCAAGTAGAGTATGCATGTACAACCATACAGCCCTAGAACCATAGAATAATTTAAGTTGGAAAAGACCTCTAACATCATCAAATCCAACCCTAAACCTGGCACTGCTGTGCTCACCACTAAACCATGTCCCTAAGTTCCAGATCTACATGTCTTAGCTTCTTAATATATTTTAATTTTATATATATATATATATATATAACATAAAAATGAAAACCATTAAAAATATATTTTTTTAATTAGCATTTGCATAGAGGGAGGGTGATCTAACAACAAGGTCTCTGTATTTACAGATTTATGAGTCAGTCTTCACATAAGCACATATGTATCGTTTTAGAATTTAGTGTGCAGTAACACTTCTTTTGAATTGTCCCTGAAAGCTTATGTAGTTAGAATGATAACTCTCTGGGAAAAAAAGGAGTCAGGGCATGCTAAAGTATAGGATAAAAAATTATACAAAAAGATGGTGTGAGCGCTGCAATATAAAGTCTGTCCTTTGTATAAGATCACAGAGAAGTTTTAGCTCTGTCTGTTTAAGTTTCTGTCTTTGTGTTGGTTGTAGCCTCCAGCCCAGGTGGAGACACCCCCATTCCAGCACCATGAGCTAAACTGAAGACATGGCAGCCCAGCCGGTTGCTTTGGCTCACTGTGTGTATGCTAATGGCTCAGCTGGATCAATTCCTTCATCTTACAGAATCCTGAAAGGTACTTGTTAATGCCTTGTTCCATTAGGACAGCACTATTAAAATGCAGAAGCGGGCGGTTCGTCCAGGGCTGTGTATGTATATGGATGGCCAGGACACTGAGCTGGGATTTATTAGTATGCCATGTACAATAAGTAGCAATCAATACTTCTGCCTTGGCACAGTTTACCTATGCAGAACAGTCTGAAGGTACAGGTCATGCCAAATAGCAGCATAGGATTTAGTGCAGTACAGATGTATCTGAAATATTTGATTAAAAAGAGGGGTTGTGGAAAACATTCTGCAGTTTCTGAAGCATGCAGCAAATACTATATTATATACCATCTATAACAGTATAAGCTGATCATGTACAATGTATTAAAAAAGATGTTGCATCTACATCCTAAAAGAAGTTTCATCTTTCTGTAAAAAACAAGGTTTCAAGGCTTGGGGGTTTTCTAAGGTTTGCAATTAGGCTGGATTTATTTGATTTGGAAATAAAATCCTATTTGTGCTCAGCTCAACTTACTTCATATTCTTGAGATAAGATAAAACTTCTTAAATTCTTTGCAAGTTCCATTTAATAGTCTTCAATTTAAAATGTTCTTGCTAGAACATCTAGGAGAAAATTGTATTCTGGACACTTAATCCTAAGTGTTTCTTCTGCTTTCTACTGTGGCAGCAGTAAAAGGTTTTTATTCCAATTAACTGGTTTTCAGATGAGGCAGCATTTCAAGGACTGCCACTATGATGATGAAATAACCTCATGAGCTCAGTAATTAAGCTAATGCAACACACAAAACATACATGTTAGAGCTAAAACCAAACTTATCCCTTAGTGAGCACTCAGAAGGGCTCATGTATTAAAGAGTAACTCATTAAGCTTCATGGGTCCCTTACCATGAGATTCACATCTGAGGGAAAAAAGTACTTCCCCCTGGACCATTACGGATGGAAGAAGACTCTGCTGACCATCACCACTTTCATTCAGATTTGAAATCCTACTGGTTTCCTCACTCTTTCCAAGAATGTGAGTAACGGTGCAGAAAGTAACGTTGTAAAATCCCAAGTAAATATGCAGATGGCAACTTGAGCAAAGGAAATATCTTATTTACTGGATTCTGTTACACTCAGTCAGACTTCTCTAAATAAAGCTAATCCTTTTCACACCAGACCCCTGCTGAACACTAAAAACAGGGGCCCCTGGAAAAAATGTAGTTCCATTTGTGCCCTTCTCCTTTGACTTACTGCATCCCTAAATGTGTTGTTCTCACTGTTGCATCACTTCATATATCTGAACAAGAAGGCTACAGGATCTGTAATCCTTTCCATGTCTGGTGTGGGAGTCATTGGGGCGTTGGCAACATACTGACATCTGAAGGAACAGAGACTGGTGACACATTTACTCTGTAAAGGCACTAAAAACAGCAGCTTACTGCCTAAATTGTGTACTCTATAATTCTGAATACATTACAAAGCGCAGAAGTAGGCTTGTGTTTCTGTGGTATGATATAAAGGTGATTATGGCATGGGTATAGTTTGTCAGACGTCTCTTCGCCCATTGCAAAATTGTGCAAAAATACTATTGGGCAGCAGCTGCTTAGTAGGAAGTAGAGAGGTGCTGCTGTTGTAGCCTTTGTGGGCAGATATGGTGATATTTTAGGTAAAATTGAATCTTGGTCTGGCGTGGGCCTTTCTCTTGATCTGGTGTTCTTTGCTGTTTTTAATGTCAGACCATTTGCCATGTCCATGCAATGTTGAATCCCTATACATGTGAAGACTGCCAGGAATTGAAAACCTGTTGGAATGATACTTCATGGTTAAGAGCCTAAATCTGACTTTCTTTCTGGCTTACAGTTGTAGTATAATGTCTAGAACAACAATGCCCAACTAGTAATTCCATTCAGTTTTGGTTTAAGGATGACTTTTCTACCACCACAGAAAGGTTGTGTGGTATAGACATTCCAAGTTTAGTGCTTCTAAACTCAGTGTCATATTTGAAGCATAGTATGTAAGCATCCTACAGTATTTGCAGAAGGTTATGTGTGATGGATTGTGTTCCGGTTTATGTCATGGTTTTGTAGCTGTATAAAAGCCAATGAGGGGCATATAACAAATAGCTGAAAATTCATTCTCTAAAACAAATCACTCATTAAAGCACAGGACTGAATTATTTACTACACAGTAAGTCAACAGTATAGGCAAGTGACTTTTTTATGGAAACCTAGGAAACTGGTAATCTTTGACCAGCTGTCTGTATTTTCACTTGTTAAATTTCAGTGTGCAGTGTTTGCTTTGCTTTTCAGAATGTTCTATCTCAAAATATTTTCTCTTGGAAGCCCTGTAACAAGTGAAGTGGGGAATTTTTAAGGTGTTTGAGTTTTTTTTATTTTGACCTTTAGATGAGTTATTATCGATATTAATATTCCCTAAATGTTTGTCATGGTAGTGAAGTCTTATCTAAAAGTGAAAGAAACTTTCAAAATCCTTACTGAAATTAAGGCAAAGCCTCATTGCTTGGACATTTTCCATTTCTTGATGTTATCTTACAGCAAACCATTACTACAGACGGTTTTCAAAAAATATGTCTGCGATGACACACAGCCTAAGTCCAGAAAAAGGACACAAAAATGCTCAGAGGGATGGAGCACCTCTCCTGTGGACATTCCCTGAGAGAGCTGGGGGTGTTCAGCCTGGAGCAAAGAAGGCTCAGGGAAGACCTTACAGCAGCCTTCCAGGACCTGAATGGGGCCTGCAAGAGAGCTGGAGAGGGATTTTTTAGGGCAGGTAGAGATAGGATAAGGGGTAATGGTTTTAAACTGAAAGGGGGCAGGTTTAGATTAGATATTAGGAAGAAATTCTTTACTGTGAGGGTGGTGAGACACTGGCGCTGGTGGCCCTGAGAAATTGTGGGTACTTCATCCCTGGAGGTGTTCAAGAGAAGGCCAGGTTGGACGGAGCTTTGAGCAACCTGGTCCAATGGTAAGAGGGTTGTAATTAAATGATCTTTAAAGTCTTTCCAACCTAAAACATTCTGTGATTCTATGATTCTATTAAGCTTAAGACTAAAAGTTGTTATCTTGGTTTCATTTCACCCTGAACATTAATATTCCCCATCTAATTGTCTGGAAACATGTCCGATTTGGAGACACTATTAACACACCCATATTTTGTCAGAAGTCTCAGGGAGAAAAGTTATTAAGTTGGAGTGTGGAAAAAAATGTAGAATGATAGAAGAATCCTTTTCAAGCCCCTCACTGCAAATTGACTACGTTTTTGAAGCAGCTCACAGTGACTTGCAGAGCCAGCTACTATTCTTCACTAACTAATTACCAAGCCATGATACACTTCAGCAGCACAAATGTTCGTTTTCGGTGCCTACTCAGTACCATTTTTAGCTCCATTTACTGAGGAAATTAGCCCTATTCTGTAGCATTGGGAGGTCTATCTCTTTGTCCAACCCAGCAATACTTGGCTGACTTAAATCAAATCTGACACTTAGAGGCTTTGGTAATGGGAGACAATTCAATTGCTCAGACAAACATCTAGAGCTATTTTACATGTCCACATAAATCCTCCATCTGCTGCTCCAGAGCAGTGCAGGTCTTCAATAGATTTTTTATGTTAGCTCCCGTCCCATGTTCAAGTCTCTAGAGCAGGATGCCAGCTTTAGGCAAAGACATAAATGTCTAGGCATCAATGTCTTGCCCTAAATCCTAACAAGTTTTTTGAAAATCCATTGCCTGCTGAGTTAATAGCCACAGTGTAAAGCTTAACATTTACCTCTCATATTTTAAGTGCTGGTTCAGAGCTGGCCACAGCTGGGTACTGCCTCTTCCACACTGGCAGGTGTGGGTGGGGAAGGGCCTGGAGATACTGTGAAGAGGCTCAAGATTAAGTGGAGAGGGAACTGCAGGAATGACAGGACGCTCATAAAAGGCTGCAATTATTGCAGTGAGGTCAAGGCTGGAAATTAAACATGGACTTAAAGAAAACCAGACTTCCTTACTTCCACTGTTTCCCGTGTTTACTGTATAATAAATTGCTTATATTGCTGCCCATTAAACTCTCCAGACACATATAACCCAAAAGGCCCTGATTAATTTTCAGACTTTGCTAACCAGCTTCCCTTATAGCTCACCAGTAATGGTGTTCCTAAGGCAGACCCAAGGCATGGCTGCAGAAGAAGTCCCTGCAAGATTGCTCCTGCTCCTGGACTGCAGTCAGGGCTATTACCTGTTGTAGACAGACCCAGTCCTGAATATCCCTCTCTAAGATGATTACTGTAATGAAGTAATGTATTTGCCAAATTTAAACTGAACTAATAGTCAAGGACCAATTTAAACCATTGTTGTGACTGCCTGGTTCTAATAATGCATAGATTAACTCCCAGCTGCTGAAGTGCATTTTTAAATTCCCCTGTAATCAGTTGGCCTTACCCCAAGACAAACAGACCCTAGAGCTTTGTTGAATACTTCTGGCCTGAGTGTTGAATACTACTGAGGGGGGAAAGCGTAACTTAGAGTGGAGATATGGTCTTGTTCCACCCTAGAGTCTTATTGTAGCTCCCCTGTAAATAACAACAGCCCTGTACCCAAATTCAGAGCCTAACATAAGGCTCCAAGTGACTGACATTTATCATGGGAACAATCAAGAACTGAGACCATATGAGATCTTTTCATATTATGACCCCCTTGCTTCTTCTTCACAACACCTCAGAGCAGAAGAACCACTGGAATATTTACACACCTCCAATTTGACATAAGAGATCTTGGAAAGCCCGCTTGGGCTCAGCAGGCAGGTATCAGCAGTATTTTATTTCCAGTCATCTGTCTGCCATGGAAGGGCAGGCAGGGCAGGCCTGCGAGCCCTAATCTCCTAAGACCCTGCAGAAAGATTCCAGAGCTCATCTGTCACAGCAGAGACACTTAAGTGCCTTCTGCATGTTCTGGTGATCTGCTGGAAATGGATGTAAGAGTGCTGTGTTTTCCTCATTATTTGGTTGTTCCACCACTGTCAAGTTAAATAAAATCATAACCATATACCCTTCTTCTATTTGCATTTGGAAAACTTTGAATGCTTTTTGACATGTGGCTGCTTAAAATTGCAAATTTACAAAATAATTTGTCTAATGTGGTATGTTTCACTAATAATTTTTTTTTAAATAAGCCTGGCAAATTGTGTAACAGAAATGCTTTCAATGTTTCTTGCTATCTGCAGTTTGCAGTTCTCCCTGGCATTACTGATTGCTAGTCCATCTCTTTCAAAGCTCCAGTGCATTAAATCATTTTGTAAATTAAAAGAAGTGTACTATCTCCAGCAGACAAAGAGCGGATAGGAGATCTTCCAGGTTAATGCCAAGCCTTCAAAAAGTTTTTGAAATCTCATTACTCAAGTACCTAATGGACAGAGTAGCAGTGAATGCATTATGTTTGCTATGTATTGTGTATAACTGACATATGCCAACACTCACTGTGTTACTAAATGGGGTGAATAATCTGCCAGGTTTTCATACCCCTTAATAGTCTTTTCCATAATATAGGATATTAATGTTTACATATTATATGTATATATGTATAGGTGTGTGTGTGTGTGTGTGTGATTGCATTTATATATATATTTTACATGATACACATATATATAATATACATATTAGTTATATCTATAAATGTACTTTAAGGAGATTGCCATTCTCTATATTTGTATAGTATCACAATATGTTTAAAGTGTGACCAGAAAGTCTCATTACAACTTTACTCACGTCACTTTATCCATTACCTTAAGTAACATAAAACAATTTCATAGCAGTCTCAACTTTTCCCTCATGTCTTCTCAAAAATCCAAAGCCGTCTAATCATGACCAGGGTTTAGATTCATTAGTGTCTAATGAAGCACACATTGTAGCCTTATGCAAACCACAGTGTTGAAAATCACTTTCTTCCTCACCATTCCCTTTCTGTCTCTTCCCAAATAAAGTCTGAATTCACGCTGATATTTTCTTGACTACAGACACCAATATAACCTTTCTCTCCAGCAAAACTCCTCATCTTAAAATATAATATAATAACCCAGAAATTAAGGCTACCTTACATAAGCTATGACTTCAGTTGTATATGGATTCAAATACACAGCACATACACAATTATTACCTCCTAAGTTACATTTTCTTTCCAAGTGAGAAGAAAAATCACTTCAGCAAAAATTCTGCCCATTTCTGGAACAGCACAGCAGCATTTAGCAGAATATACTAATCAAGACAAAACAGTATATTCCATAAAAGTCTAGACATGGATATTCTAGAAAAAGCAATGCAAGCATTTTCAAAGGTACATTACACTCATCTTATTCTCTTCTACCAAGCCAGTTTGACAAATGATCCCAACAGGCAAAGAGCATTGTTGAGCTCTCCCAAATGCCTTCTGACTTCTGCAGTCTTCTGACTGCAGAATTTGGTTTGAACAATTGCCAGAAAAAAAAAAAATACTGTCATCCAAACTTGTGCAGACAACTGGCCTTGAAACAACCTTATTTCAATCCTGTTCCTTTTATTTGTGTTTTATTTGCCTTGGGAAGCAAGTGAGAGCTGCTCTCCACTATGCACCCCGACTCAAAACTCCCACATCCCAGTGCTCCGGGCTGGCTATTGACAGCCAGGCTCAGCAAAAGGAAGCCATGGGCCTACGTGGAGAGGTGCATTTCAGATCTGGAGGCCTCTTACACAGAACAGATGGGATCAGCATGGGCTGAGGAAACTAACTTAATGTCACGACTGTAGGGAACTACTAAGTGATGCAAATTTTGGCTCTGCTCTGAAGGGCGAATGAACACATCCATTTGCTACCTCTGTTCAGAGTGACGGGGTCTCTGTGCAAGCATACGGAGAGAGCAATTACAACAGTCACTAGCTAATAATTACTCGACAAAATTTAATTAGATTATCTTGATTCATAAAACTCAGGATGTGGTGTTTTTTCTCATTAGGACTTCAGCTAAATCAAATTCAAATTTCTGTCAGGACATTGCATCATGAGCCAGCAGCGGTGTGGTAAAGCAGCTCCCAGCAGCACCGTGCCTCAGTGCAGGACAGCCTCACCACCGCTTCCACATTTTGTGTCCTGGAAGCAATAACCTGAGAGGCCCAAAACCCTTCAGAGGCCCAGTTCAAGATTGGAGGGATTTTTGGATCCATGGAAGACCTTATTCCAGACTTTGCCAAGTATGGAACACCACCATCTGCACATTTGTTAGACAAATGGCATTGCATGCCTACCTCTTGAGGAGGCAGGTTGCACTACAAAAATACCATGTTGCTGGTATTTGCTGTGTGATTTATTTCTTCATAGAGAATTTCTTCTAGAAATTTTGACAAATTTTATTTCATTTCAAACTGGAACAAACCCAAATGTCAAAATAATTACATGTTTCTCTGAAGAACACTTCCCTGGGTTTGGCTGGCTCTGATTAAGGTAAACTAAGAATGAATGTCCCCAAACTGTACATCCATCATTTATCTTCCAGCAAGGAATCAGCCTGTTCTGAAAAGCCCAAACAGGCGTGCTGAGCAATTCAAGTTGCCTGAACAAAGAGATGAATGAAAAGCTGAACAAAATGTGTACATGGGAGCGGGCACAGCATTGTGACTTGTGAGCTACATTATCCTGCAATCACAACGTGACAAGTGGGTCCTGTGGCCAGACTGCACTTTAATTCGGGAAGTATTTTGCATACTCTGGTTTGCATCTTTGGGACTAACCAAAAGAAGATGGAGAACAGCCTTTGAAAGGCAGACACATTGATTTGTCATACTATTCAGGTGTCAGATTTCTAGTTTAATGCGGGATTTAATTTACTTTAAAAATCCTAAGATTAATTCCCTTTGTTTACTCCCTCCTTCAGATCCAGTTCTTGCAACACTTCATTCTTCTTACATGTTTTTGAAAGTCATATGCATTCTTACTGGGAATAAGAATCATCTTAAATTCCTGAGTGACTGGGTGGCTCACCAAGATTTCTTTATGACTAATAAATTTTTTTCACTCCTTCAGACCTTCATCATAAAGGCCATTGTTTCCCCTAGGAGATGTTCTTGCATATTTAAAAATTGAACATTCTTCCCATGTACTTTGTGGCAGATGTAGCTGAGTTCTGACCACCTGTGAAGACTCAGCTTCTCTGTGAGTTGGTATCAGCCATTACTTGGCAAGCTCTAAGGATAATGTCTGCTCACATAACTGCACTCTTATTCCTTTCTTCCTGTTCTCATTCTACAAAGTTTATGGCAGGGTTGTGTTTTTGTTTTTTTTTTAAAAATCTATAATTTCTCTCCACTAGGAACATGGTAAAATATGCTTATAAAACTGCAGATTGTGACAAAATGAGGTTTCTGGATCTTTGTCTCACCCTTTCCACTGTTCATCTGTCTCTGAACTGTCTCTGTAGCCTCACCATTCCCACATATTTTAAAGGAACAAACTTCTGGAGAAGGAGTGACCATGTTAATCACAAAGGTAAAACCAATCTTTTCTTCTCTGTTCCCTCCAGAAAGTCTGTTTCCTTTCAACACAAAAAGTTTTCTGGTTATATTTGTTAGGGTGAGGAAGTTAGTAGATATTCAGGCTCATGTAAATCTTGAGTGATGACAAGTGAGAACAAATATTTTTCTTTTCCCTTGGTTTTACTTGAACTTCTGTAAAGAGAGAATGAAGCCCTTTACTCTGAAAGAAACCCTGGCTGTTTGAGGAGATGGTGCAGTAAGTGATAGAATGAGGTCTGTTTGACCTTTGTGTGTGACAAATTTAAATGACAGTTATAAAAGAATTTTTAACGTGCCAGAAGAGGAACTGTTATCCATTTCTTATGAATGTAGGTGTTATACCAGCTGCTCACATAGTCTAGCACCTTGTGACTGTTATTGGTTGTTTTTAACAAGTGCATTTTCAGATTCCTCCCTTCTTAACCCAGGTTTCCCCCTTTCTCCACTTAACAAACCTATGGGCTTGTACAGCTTCACAATCTGACAAAAGCAGCCATGGCATGGCCTGGAGAAATCCCTTTCTTCTGTATGCAGCAGCCCAGGGGAGTCCCATTAGAGCACTCAGGAGAAACTGCTCAGCTTCTCTTCATTTCACCAGCCTCCTTCCCATCCAAATCCTTCCCCCATTCTGTAGACATAGCTCTGCCTAGTTGGTTTCTCTGATACTGCCCTTCAGATGAAGCTCTTGGCACAAGTACACCTGGGAGCTGAGACAAAACTTCCTTGGAGCCTTTTTTGCTCTCAGCATATGGTTCTGCAAGCCCATCCTCTGCCAGCAAAGAGGAGATGTGGCTGACCCTAGGACAAGGCGGGTTGCTGGCAGGACCCAGAGAGACTGTTTCTGATCTCAGCTAACACATCTGAGGGAGGGTATATGTTTTAGCGTTTTCAATCTGTTAATCATTAGTGATAGGGAATCAATAGTGTCCTTTCCCAGGGAACAGAAGGGTGAAATCTGTCTTCTTTGAAGATTTTGCAGGGTATGATGCTGGCTGATAGCTAAAGGATTTCTTTCAAGGAACAAAAGGGAGTATAAATGACTGAAGCTTGTGTGGGTTTGGGAGAGGACAGGGCAGAAAGAATCTTTGTCAGCCTTTATTCCTCCTTCTTTTTCCTATTGACCCAGCTCTCTAACTACACACAAACATGCACAGCTTATTGCACATAGCTGATGCTGGTGTTTTCAGCACCGTGCCTGGCAGCAGCTTTGATCTTAGCTTCTTCTAGTCACTGCATTTGTAACTCAGGTCCACAGAACACTAGTGACACTAGGCAGGATTTTTACAGAAGAGTCAAGGACAAAAGCAGCTGAGTCCCCTTCAAGACACTGAAAGTATAATGACTGTTGGAATCGTAGCCTGGCTGTTCAGAAATTGGTGCCATTAGCAGGAAAAAGCACATACTAATCAATGTGTTGGCACTTAATGGCTCTGAAGTATTGGTGGGCTGGCAATTTACATCTACTCACAGCACTGCACCGAGTCACAACAATTTACTGCCTGCTCTCCTGTTGAAACCCACCAATATAAATTGTCTGACAGGCACCTGCTGAATTCTTCCTTCCAGTCACATAAATTATTCTGTTTAGAAATCAATAACTCTTATATGGGGAATGGGTAAGGAGTGCTGTTTAATTAATAGCTACTTTTCACCAGATAACATCATGATTTGCCCACCAGATTTCTTTGCTGCAACTCTATAGATTTACTCAGAAGACCTCTCATGGTGCATGCACATCCTTCTGAACTTCCAGAGATCAGTTTTCACTTAATTCAGTCTCATCTGAGGTGCTTGTGTTCCCCACATCTCTTGATATCTAGGTTCGTTCCTCATTTCACAGGATCTGCTAAACTCAAAGGGCTCCACAACCTGCCCAAATTCCAGCCTGGAAGTCGACCCTTGGGCAGCCCAGGCCCTGCCCTGTGTTTGCACAGGAAAAGGCAGAACCTGCTGCAGCAGGGGCCAGGTTGCACTGGTGGCCTTACTCAAGGGCAAAATCCACTGGTGGCAAATTTCAACTTCTCCCACTGAAAACTTCACTCATGAGTTCCAGCTAGCACACTTCTGAAGAGATGGAACTACTTACCCTCTTTTAATGGAAACTTTCCAGAAAAAGGGCATTTCACAGAGATTTCCAATAAATTATCACAATTTCTCCCACAGTTGCTGAAGACATCAGCAATGGACCCTTGGCAATGTAGAGAACAACCAAAGAAAAAAAAAACAATTTATCCACACCTGAAAAAGCATGAATGCTCTTCTCTGAGAAAATTTTCTTATTGACATGGGCTACTTATACAAAAATTCACTGAAGGTTCACTGAGTCCCCTACTGATATGAAACAAAGTACAGGATATGTTCATTCACACTTCACCGCAAAATGGAAATGGGAGTATCACAACATCATTCAAAAATTTAGTGTTTGATGTCATACCTTCTCTTGCTCATCATTGTAAAAAAACATAAAAGCACCATAAAAATAACATTTTATTGTATTTTTGTCCTCTCAAAACAATACCTGAAATTTGGTCCCTAAGATAAGTTTATTTATTTTTGATAGCCTGTTCCCCAGTGAGTTTAGTTTGGTCTGGCTTTTGGTCAAAATGTGATTATAGAGATGATAGGCAATTACATGAATAGTTATGGTCTGCAGAACCAAATCTCAGTTTCTCTCAGGATTCTCCTTTATTAGCATATTAGATCACTCTTTCAGACACTTGATGTGGGAGAAGGAATTACAGTTGAAATGACAATTAGCCTGAGAAATGGAGAAGGCCCATGGCACACCATCAGTGGGGAATGAGGATAAATTTATTGGATCTCCTTCTTCACATCTCAGCTTCAAGAAGTCTGAAATTGTATCCCATGGGCCCTTTATTAAAAAAATTAACATCTCACATAGAAAATTATGTCCAAGTCCACACACTGGACTGGAACTTACCAGATTTGGTTGTCATCAAGCAGTTCACCTAATGTGCCTGTTCCTGACCACCCTGTAAAATGCAGACAGTAGCAGTGCAATCAGAGGCATTTTTTTGGGGACAAACATATGAAGACTCAGAGTGAGCTCAGAAGCTGTACTGTTAAGGACAAAGCAAGTGTTAAGCAGAATTTATAAGAGCGGTAGATATGTTCTTCAGATTCACATTTTCATCCATTTTAATTCAGTGCTCCTGTTTCATCACAGATGTAATAACCAACTGAATGAATGTACAAAAATGCATCATAGTTACATTGTGGCCCAGATTCTCAGCTCTCCGCTGATTTCAAGGTGTTGCAACAAATCTAAGGTACCCTGTAGGACCCTTCATGTTTCAAATACTTGTAAATATCACAGATCACACATACACAGGGAGATGAAATAGCCGCAGATAAAACAGCTTCTCATGTTTGAGAATATATAACAAAAATATAAACCATTTTATAATGTCCCAAAACATTTGCCAGCTAAAAGTAAATGCCTGCTTACCTCTGGCTGAACTAACACTTATGTTTGCTGCACCTAAACAGTTGCAGATACCCATAAGACAAACAAAAAACCTTAAATTGTTGGACAAGAAGTACAAAAGCCCCAAAAAGGTTTTGGAAATGCCTGAACATGAGTACTGAGCAGAGACAGGCATTTGGGGTGGTGTAAGGATGTCAGAAATCCAGAAAGCACACCCAGCTATGGAACTGCCCTCGTGCTCTAGTTGCCTCTCTGACAAACCACTTACGAAAGCCTGAGTCTTCTGGCAGAATTAAAAACCAAAAAAATGGGCTAATCACAAAAGAAAAATTGCCAGTTTCAGGTGAGACTCCAGAGGCACAGTATCTCTAGATAGCTGGAGGCTTGCCTACAACTCCTGCTTTCTAGGTCTGTTGTGCTGTGGAAGCCAGGGTGGAAAACTCTGCCTTGCTAGAGAGGAGATAGAGAGGGACAAGGCACAGTGTCATGGAAACTCATCTGTGTTCAGACAGCTCAGCATCACCACCCTACATAAAAGCATCGCTCAGGTCTGGGGGAGTTTTTAAAATGGAAACCGATATGTTCCCAACCAGCTCTAGGGTGTTTTTGCCATAAGAAAAAATACAGATTCCACTCTGACTGCCTCTGCAAGCAGATGTGGTTGTAAGAATATGGTCATCCTCAGTAACAAAGGGTTTTGTTTGGTGTCTTGTCTCGGAAAGTTATCTTTGTCAGAAAAAATACAAGAAGTGAGGCACCCCACTGAGCAATGTGACCCCTGTATACACCTACTGCTGACTGACTATTTATATTTATTTCTTAAATAAAGATCTGAATTCTTGTCACGGAGTTTAGCATCTTGAATTTGGGGGTTTTCTCAGGCTTTTTTGCTTTCTCATCCATGCACTGTATTCTTTTAATTAGGGTTGTCCTCTAGCCTAAATAAAAATTATCTTAACATAAATTCATAGATATCAATAAATGCACTAACTGAATAAATAAAGCTTGCCTACAATATAACATTATTTGGTGATGGTCAAATTACTTGAGGTCTTCTGGTCCTAAAGGTCACTGTATTGTAAACTGATGTAGTCACTGGGCGGCATAGTGCAGCAGGCACCAAAAATCTGGCACAGCTCTAGGAACTGCTCCCTAGGGCAGGTACATTGGTGCTGAGGCTGGAGGAGTGGGTGGGTTTGCTGCCTCTTGGCATGAAGCATTTGGTGACCTGAGCAACTCGCCCGAAAGGGATGCACATACTATGTCTCTGCATCCTACAGAAACTATCAAGAGAAAATGTTCACTGCTGTCAATCATTTCCTTTATTTCCCTCTCAGTGTTCAAATTCACTGTATGAGCTTATTAATAAACACCATTTGTCAACTGCATCTCCACTGTATTCCCAGTGAAACAAATAAGGTGCACCAGAGAAGAATTTAATGTTCAGATTCACTGGTTTAATTTAAGCCAGTTGTCACTACTGCCTCATACTTCATCCAACTAGCAGATTTATGTCTGGGTTTTTTGATCATCCATTATTTCCTTCACTATTCAGCGCTTTGCCTTTTTGCCCCTATTCTGAGCAGACAGGTGATGCATACACATCTCTCTCTGGGGCCAAAGACATTTTCAATTCTTCCTCTTGCATTCATAATACATACAGACAACTTTTCTTCTGAGGCTTTTTCACTGAATTTTGTTGCCTCTTATTCTACAAAAGATATACTGCTATGAATTTTTTTCGTTGCTTTCTCCTACCCTTATCCTCAGGGTACTGTCACTGTTATCTATTAGCTACAGAATAGCCTAAGTTTTTCATATTTCTGAATAGTCTTGTTTATTATTTACTGTTCTTTTCACAAGACTATCAGCTCATTTCTGCTCTCTGCTATGTATCCTGCTTTAATCATTATGATTTTGCATTGCTGTTTCACCATCTCCTATAAAAGCACTCAGAGGGGAGAGCCCTTTCACCCTATGGCTATGAAAAATGTAACTGGGGCTTGTACCAAGAGGGACTTCTCAGCATCAGATGAAGCACCTTTATCAGAATTTTCCATAAACACTCCAGTGCATGGGGGTTTACTTTTTTTAAGTCTTTTGCTTTGCTTGAGACTGCCCTCCTTTGACAATGTAGTGAAAGTCTTTGATGATGTCTTGAAAGAAAAGACCAAGGTTTTCTTCCCTCTTTTTTGCTTGTGACTGGAACAGAAGCTCATGGGGTAGGGAGAGCTGAAAAGAGGGCTGCTTGGCAGTACACCAGAGACAAGGCTCCATATGAAATCCTACTTCATTCACTGTTTATATTCTTGTTGGTCTTGCTGTTTAGCATAATTCTGCCTAATTAGATCCAGCTGCCTCTCACAAGCCCTTTAAAAATGTAGGTCTTTACATACTCCTTTTTCAGCAACATATAACAATAACAAGTAGTAACTTACTGTTAGGAAAATTTCAACATGTGCAAGCAGCCTGTTAATGAAAATAACTTGCAAGGCTGAAAAAACTTTTTAAGAGCTCTCTTAAAGGACCATTAAGTTTCTCTTAGGATTTTTTCCTTCACCAGAAGCCCAGCAGCTACAAACAAACGATGCTTTACTTAACATAGGTCAGAGGGTTTTGTTGTGGTGGTGCTTTGTTCTGCTTTGTCAGCCTGACTGATGATAATCCAGCTCTGGATGTTGCTCCACCCTTGCCAAATGAAAATATATCTGCAACTACTACAGCCCGTCCAGGCTTGACTTTCATTTGGTGATCTGCACAGCTGAGTGGGATATTTTTGTGCCTAGGGAAGGGTGGGGAAGAAAAGTATCTTATTATCAAATAGTCTCTTTCCGAAAATGGCAATAAATTGCTTATGGTCAATTTCAGCTAATGATGGCCTTTCCCCACCAAAATACTGCATTTCTTCCTATCTCCAGACTACATCCAAATCCCCATTCTCTGATTTAGCTGGCATAAGGCCTTTAGGACACCAGCTTCAGCCATGCTGTTACTGGAGTAGCGCACATCTGTGGAATCATTGGTGAATTTATTTATACACATCCTACCCAAGTCTCCAGCTCCCAGTGCCAGGCATGGCTGGGCAGTGACTCAGCAGCAGGAAACCTGGTGTTGATCCTCCTCAGCTCACATCCAGGGCATTGCTGCTTCCTGTTTCCTAGTAGTCATTGGGGGACTACAAAATCCTTCCGATAAAGACACAGCCACATTCATTCCACACCCCACACTGCCCATGCTGAATTCCTTGTCATGTGAAGCATTACACAGCCCCTTCTCCCCTTCACTCCTTCCCTCCTTCCACAGTGGTAATAGATTTTGGCGAAACAGAGGCACGACAGCAAATTCTGCTGAGTTTTTACCTAGCCCAGCTAAGAAAAGCAAACACAGTAGGGAAGCACAGAGGCTCATTCGGAGTGCTCCTTGGTTTTTGCTTGCAGCAAAAATTTTGCTAGGCCTTACTTTGCATGTGTTTGAAGGCACAGAAGCATATGAAGTCGAAAGCTTGTAAAAAAAAGAGCTGAGTCCTTTTTCACCAGCATTTAAATCTCAATAGTATCCTTAGACCACGTTACAAATATATATGTGTGTGTGTGTGTATACTATACACACATAATGCTGACTGCTTCTTATTCTGCTTCAGTGCAGCAAGCGCATTTCAGCTAACATGGCTTTGTGCCACCTTTTCACCTGGGTCTCCCTTCTTCTTCAGGTGAGTCCCAAGAGGAGAGGACAAGCAGGTAGCCCTGCCACAAAACTCCTCCAACAGCTTCTGCAAGCCCAGGCCCCTGCGAAAATTTGCCTCTGAAGGGGAAAAAACCTCGTCCTTTTCTTTCTGCAGGTCTGACTCCCCAGCGCGCACAGCCCCCCGAGCTGGCGGGCTCAGCCGCCGTGTGAGACACCCGGGAGCGGCTGAGGAAACACAGCGGAGGACATGCATGTGCTTGTGCCTTCCTTTGCCAGCACCCTGGCAGTCACTCAAAGGCGACATCAAAGGTGGTGTCAAGGGGATATCTGTGTTGCCTGGCTTTCGCATCTCGCCCAGCGGGATAGCCTCCCCTGGCCGCAGCCGCAGCCGCCGCCGCCTGGCAGACACCGGCCCGCGGCACCGCGGGGGCTGCGGCGCCATCGTGTGTCGGCAGCGGGACGGGGACACGGGGACACGGGGACACGGGGACACGGGGACACGGGGACACGGGGACACGGGGCAGTGCAGGGCGGAGGACGAGTGTCGGGCTGGGTGTGAGCGCTGAGAGGGATCGAGCTGCCGGGCCCCACGGAGGGAAGGGCAGAGCCGCGTCCCCGCAGCAGCAGCAGGGCCAGACCCCGCAGAGGGGGCTCTGGCAGCCGGCAGGCTGCCCCGTCTGAGCCGCAAGCTCTGGGTTTTTGGATGCTCTCTGATGATACACTTTTCTATTTCTCGAAGACCTGGCCAAAAAGGGGAGCGTGAATAAAGTGCTTGACTGAAGATGGAGCCAGGGGAAGTGTACGGATGGGGACCGAGTCTTTGCTGTGAGGAGGGGCTGATTTTCTGGAAACAGTTCCATCTTTTTGCTCAAGCCAAAAATATGGCCCAAGAGATGGGCACGAACACAGGTACCCCATGAAGGATACAGGCTATTGTGCTCCATGCTCCCTGTGATTTCTAGCAAGTGTGTGGCTGTTCTGTCAGGAGAGCTCTGCGGCACCTCTGCGGCATCCATGATCTGCATTGTCCAATATCCAACAAGCTCTTAAGTGCAACCGGGAGCCAGGTATAAGGAACAACGTTTTCCCTGAAGGGCATTTCTTTCCACCTCTTGCACCTGTTTTGTTTGTTTTGTTTTGTTTTTTCAAAAACTGTTTTTGCACAGCAGTTTTCATTTGTTGTAAGCAAAACACTTCTTTCCAGACTGTAAGCATCTGCACAAGATTCAACGTAGGGATGTACTGAGGTCTTTAGTGCTGGTAAAACAACGAAAGGAAGAATTGAAGAAATGGGATAGCAGAGTCAAAAGCTACACAGGAAACTAATCATCCTCCCATTGTCATTTCTCCTCAGACCTCTGAAAAGCGCTTGAGGAAAAAAAGAAAAAAAAAAGCAGCACAGAGAAGTAACAGGTACATTGTTAATCAATGCATGTAGACTTCTGGTCCTAAACAACAGAGGAAAAAAAGACTCCTCAGAGATGAGTAAATTAAAAGCCCAATAAAATAGAGAAACATTGTAGGGGCAAAAATGAACTGAAGAAAATAAGAAACTTAAGAGCACAGAAATATTTATAAAAGGAAAGGGTTAAAAATGAAGGTGTAAATGACTATCCCACAGAAAAGATGAAGGCTTATTTTAACATGACTGAAAATGCAGTCTAGTTACGGTATCATTCTCTCATTTTTGAAGGTTATCTCAAAAAAGCACTTCTCTAATGCCACTAACCTTTGGATATATTTTCCTCTTACATCCCTCCAAGGCAGGGCCAAAGCAGGCTTGGGAAAGGATGAACAAAAATATAGAGAAAGTGAAAGAGTACAGACTAATTCTAAGCATCTAATTCCTATGCATTTAAATGCTCTTCAGGAGAGTTCATGGTATACAATTTTCTTCTTCTCTTCTTGATTTTCAAATATCTATGACACTAAACACTTTGTCAAACATTAATTAATCAGAACTCTGTGAGCAGATTTGGGGAATTTATTACCTCAATAAATAATATCTTGTACTTATTTGTACAAAGTATACAACAAAAATGTTAATAATTTTATAATGTCCCAGAATTATTTGCAATCTAAAAGTAAATGCCTGCTTGCCTCCAGCTGAACTATTAAAGTTCATTTGAACATCTCTGTTTTTGACTGTTTTGAGAGAGTTTCTCCTTTCACAATGCTAATGGTTGATAACATGGAAAAATAAATCCACAATAATAATCCAAAATAATTCCTCAATAAGTTAATGTGCATTTAGCCTTGTTCCAATCTGAAATGACCATACATAATTTCCATTATTATGTGATACTCTGGTTATGTTTATCATAAGTTTCTGCTTTGAAATACATCAAACTTATTTCATGATTCTGTGTTTGGAAAAAAGGGGAAAAGGGTTCTGGAACAAGTTAATAAACCCAGCTGGGTCTTCTACTTGATGCTCCCCTCACAAGCCAGCATCCCTTTGTTTTGAGGAAATGGACCAAGCAACCAAATGTCTAAAGCCAAATGTCTAAAGCCTCAGACATATGCCCAGGTGTGCTGACCACATACGTGAACAAAGGTGGGGAAAAGCAGTTTCATTTCAATAGTGGCAAAGACACCATAAGTGGTCAGCAAATACATGACTAAAGTACTTATATTTAAAGCATGTAGCAGAGATTCAGGTATCAAATCCTAGGGATGAGCCTTTGGAAATTGTAGCTCTAGCCAGATTCCTTGCAGGATGACGCATGAAAGGGTATGATGTTCTTCCTTCAATCCATCAGGTGAACGGATTATGCCTTAGTTCATTGTACTGGGCTGTAATGGCCCATATCAGTGTTTCATAAAACAGGTACTAACCTCATCCCTGAGTGGAAAAACATTATTTGATGTCGTAAATCTCTAACTGCCTATTGATCGAATCAGCACAGTCGTTGTGAACTCCTTACAACTTTATATGGTGTGGTGTAAACTTATATTTTATTATACCCTTTCAAGAGAATGTATTTTCTTCTTGGGCTCCCTGATGATAAAACTCCTGCTAAAAGTAGAGAGGGGTAGTAGCTCTGGCTTAGCTTCACCATCATCTCTGCAAAATTAATTAACATTTTTATTTGCTCTTTTCACTCCATCCTGTGGCAATTTTGAGCAAGCAGATCCATGCATGTGGTTTTAATGCATGTGTTAGGGAAAGAATAAGGAGGCAACTCAGTCATAACTCAAGGGAATGTTTGTCACCTATAAAATTGATGTCAGAAAATAAATATAGAAAGAGTGATAAAATAAATTATGTATGTAATAGCGAGTGTCAGCATTGAAGACAAAGCAATGAAGGCACTGCTTTGCAACAAGTCTAGTGTGATGCAAAGACCACGGAGGTTGGCTGTGGATTTTGAACAGCACCCTAAGTAAGAGGCATAGAGCAAGTGACTGAATAGGTTAGCATTAAAGTCAACAATATATTAGTTTTTCCTTGATTGTTCAAGAAAATGAAGCATTCGATAATCATTTGTGATATTTGCACACCCCTGAAGCCTTTTGTAGTGTTGCCATCTGCTTTTTATTTGAAAATCTCAAGTTTATGGATCATATCACCTAACAAGAGTGTAACAGTATCTGTAACAACGTCTGATTTTTCCCCTTTCCATATTCTCTGCATAGCAAATGGAACAATAAATACAGAGAAACTCAGGTGATGATTGATTTATCATCAAAATATGCCACTAGCTATTTGGGGGCTCAGGAAAGTTTTTTGCTTTACATCCTGGAGTCTGTGAAACTCTCTGATTTCAGAGGGCATTTTAGAGACTACTCACTTAGAGGGAACACTGTCTTTATGAGGGAAATGCAGCAGGAACCAGCTTGCAACATGCTCAAGAGTGAGCTGGCTTTGCTGAAATCCCCTGCCAGCTCAGTGTGTGACAGCACAGGTAGAGCCCTGCATGCGTTTTCCTCCGTGTCGATGTGTGTGTGCATAAGATGTGCTCATAAATGTGTTCTAACTGTTAGAAAAAACAAAATTATAGCAGCTGGTAGAAGACGGCGCTTTTATAACTGCTTGCTAATGTTTCCATAGCCTATCACCAAGCATTTTAGAGCAGTGGTCTTGCCAGTAAGTGCTAGTTCTTCTTGTTCAGTTCAGTTTAACAGCTTAATAATGCATAATTGGAGTTCTTGGGTACTGGTAGTGAAAGGAAACTACACTCCATTAAGTCCAGGATATTTATTTTGAGAAAAATGAATGAGTGCACAATTTTCTGGGAGCACTAATAGACTTAAATGGATTTCAAAAAGCCTTTTACCATTACAGAATAAAACTCAGCTATAGGTCACATGCTCAGCTCCCAGGATGCATCCAGAATGCAGTCTGTCACTCACTTGTTCTGCACTAAAGAAATTCTATGGATCTTGCTGGGAGTGTCCTTGATTCATTGAGCTATGAATGGGATCAGAGTCAGGCCTCTTATTTTTAGAACAGGCATCACTCTTTATATAAAGATATATGGTTTTGAAGCAAGTTAATTCAGCATTATATTGATGATTTGGAAGGCTACCCACTAGATGTACCCCACCAGAAATTCTGTTATTGTCTGACTCATCCATGCAGAGGGATGTTGGCCCCGGGATGGTTTTAAAGTTCTTTCATTGACTGGTGGGTTTTGTGTTCAGACTTTCTACACCCTCTCTTCCAGAGCTCAAGTGTGACAGACTGTAAAATAATGTAACATCCTCCCTGCTGCTTCCTCTGGCCTCAGAACCATTGATTAGGTGGTTACTGGTACTTATGTGGAGTGATGGACATTTGGAGTGGTTCAGCCTTTTTCATGTCTGTGGAACACCACACCCTTCCCAGTTCTGTTCAGACTTCTTAGTTCCCGAGTCTTCAGTACAAGTATCCATTCAGCAATGTACAGTACAGGAGGCATTATTTTCTAATATCTGATTATAATTTATTTTGTGGCTGTAACGTCTTAAACCTCTCAGATTAGCATTCTATTTTGGTGTTAGAACAAAATTGATAAGAATAGAAAGAGGAAAAGTGGTCAAAGAGATTTGACACACACAGTACATCCGGTGTGGCAATGCACAAGGCTTGTCTGTGTTTCTTTCATGTCACTGGAGGGAAAGGGAAATTGGGGTATTTTCTGTTGTTCAAGCATGGGAACTTTATTCCCTTCTGATCAAGTTGGTTCATCACTTCTCTCCCCAACATCCCTCAGTCTGATACTCTGATCATCTATGGTTCACCTTCCCACTTGCTAAACATAATATATTCTGTTGAGGAGATGGGATCTTTTTTCTCCAGAATGCCTGGTATAAATGCCTAAATGAATTCCTGACTGAGCCTTGCTTCACTTTGAGCTTGTTTCTCCATTGCTGGTAGTGATAGCAGAAGTTATTTGGAAAATCTACCCATTTTGTACCCATGTCTCTCATTTCATCTCACATCTAAATAAGAAACAGACAAAATTCATGAGCCCATGTGCTGAGCCAGTGCTTGGCATATAAACAATAAAACATTAAAGCATAAACAATAGTAAAAAAAATAAAAGATTCCACATTTCACTTTTTATCACATCTCATTTTCACTTGTCACATGCCTTTAGAAACTGTCCTGCAGCAATATTTTCCTTTTCAATTTAATTTTTATTGACTACTTTTCTTTTTTCAATCCCACTCACATAAATATGACAATATGAGTTATCTATGGATGATTCATTTATTTTGCTGACAGCTAGCCTATCCAATGAATTAGAAACGTTTACAGTTCCATGACATCTATTTATACTTCCCCTCTGGTTTTGCTATGTTTAAGAAGAAAATACAGTCTTAACCAGCAAGAATGCATATATGTATTTGAGAGCTTTCATTTGAGTTAAAATATTTTCTCTTTTCATTTTGTAACTATGCTGAAGATATAGGATTTTCTGCAAGGGCTTGTAATATTCAATTGAATATCACAGTTATAACATAGTATTATTATTGTATTTCTTATTTCTGGTTATTTCTGTTTCTAGCTGCAGTTTTTTCATATGTGATGATGCTTGTATTTGAGCATCAGAGACTACTTCACCCTGAAAAAGGTTCTTTCCATACAACCACTTTTCCCTTCACAGAATGTGGTTTACATTGTTCTCCACAGAGGAATTTTGAGCCCCTTCAACTCTTGGGACTATTGACCTGGTGTCAACCTCTGTCATGCCCATCTCTGATGATTTTAAAGGCAGTGATGCCAAAGACAGTTTCCTAAGAACAGTTCCCAAGGTCAGATGGAGAGCAGAATTTGAATCCCTATTCCGTAACACTTCCAACTGCAGGGAAAGTCCTAAATAGCTTCTTTCATCACCAGCAATACTGGGGACAAGGATGTGACTTCATGTTCACAAGAATGCTTCTGTTGTGAGAACCCTTCCATGTTCAAGGACTACCTCTGAGAAACAGGATTTACAAGTTTGGATCTGCAGTTTCTATATGAAGATGACCACTAGAAACAAGATAAGTAGCTGAACTTGAGTGTGAATGGGAGGGTCTGCTGCTCAATATTTCACCAGGAGGTGACCCACACAAAGCAACACCTCTCTCTGCTTTGCGAAGTACTTGCTAAAGGAGAGGGTTATTACATGCCAGGAACTTTGCTACTTTTACCTCTTGCTGCCACTTTTTGCACTGATCCCACTGATCACATATCGTCTCTGCTCTAGCTGAGACCCAGGAAGGGAATCGTTTTGCTGTGTTTAGCTCCACATTCATACATATGGAGTTAGTCCTACAAAAGCTTACATTCGCAGCTGGCAAAAAGCCATATAACTTCTTGTTTTACTATGTCTCCAGTCTTTGGTGAATGATATCATTGACACCAAGGTCATTGTGCCCTTGTAGGTACCACTGTCGTTTTTGCCAGCAGGACTGATGAGCTGTGGGGGTGCCTTGGAGCCAGCCTTTGCAAAGGGGTGGGGTGGATCTGACTCAGAATTTCAAAGTGGAAAAAAACAGTAGGCAGGCCACAATGCTAAGTCCTGCTCATTCTAAGCAAAAGGTATTGAGCTTTGGAAGGGGTGTAAAGTTATTACTAAGGCACGTATGGGTAAGATCCTGCTCTTCCTCTTGTGTGGAGTTGTTTTTCTTGATGTCAAATTCATAGAAAGTTCTCTGAGGTGGGTTTTCATTCAGGTCACCAGCACAAAAAAACTCACCCACTTCTGGGTAAAGTAGTGAAAACTGTACAACACTACAATTGGACGAAATCAGGAGGAAAATCAGAAGGTTGTACCAAACCTGCATATACTTTAAACTTAATAAAGCTCTAAGTGTCAGCTAAATGCCTTGTGGTCACAAAGAGCTCAGAAGTTAAAGGCTAGGAGCCATGAAATTATCAAGATACAGAGATATGTTTTGCATGGCTGCTAAACCTCAAAATAATTAGTATTGAATATCTCTGCTAATAATCAAAAGCAGATATTGGAAATTAGAGGCCAAATCATGTAGTCCTGGATGCCAAAAGTTTATCCAAAAGTCCTATTTATGGCACACCATTGTTTCGTTGTTTTTTACTTCAGTAATAATTGAAACATGGTTTAAAACCATAACTGACAAAACCTCACATTTTAATAACTGTTCTGGGTTTATCCCAATATACATATGAGCATGCCTGTTTGGAATATTCCTGGCTCTCATACCCATTTTATGACTGTTGCCAATTTTGGCAAAGATCCATTTAAAAGCAAATATAAAATTTAAAGACAAGTTTCTCATAATTAGTCACGTTGTAATTTACATTGCAACATGCTCTGTGAGCTTGTTTGTTCAAGGGGTTGTGGGATGCAGTCATAGAACAAGCCCTAAAAGGAATTTGATTAGGGGAGAACAGGGCCAGCTCTGGGAAAGCATTTGTTCACTTGTCTGTCTGTCTTTAGTCACAATGGTCCTTACACATATTCTTAGAGGAACATTTACAAAATTTGGGCAGAATGAATTAAAGAAAGAATTTCAGTGGTTTTGCTAGGTTTTAAAACTCAACATAGCTTTTAAAAACAGCTACAGCCCAATTAAAAGAATTATTTCTTTGAGCTCTGAGAATACTGTCATTTAAATGGGACTTGTAAATAGTACCTGTAAAAACACTGTCTGGCAACTTTCACAGTATCAACGAGCCTAAACCTTTGAGAAACTTGGAAGAAAAAGTTGAAAACTAATTTCTAGCATAACACAAATAGTATAGAAATATATAGAACATTAAATTTCTTCATAAAGTTCAGTGAAGGAAAAACAGGCTTCATTGTAACAGTAGTGCAAATAACCTCTGTTGACAATAAATAGGCTCCTATAAAATAATTAAAATTTTAGAAATGTTCATTAACAATAATAACTAAATCCCAGGCCCATCTATCTGTCTTTCTGTCTTATGAATCAGGACCACATTTGAGAGGACAAGGCTTGAAATATTGCCTTGAATTATTTGTTTCTGCTGCAATTTCTGGAGCCTAAAATACTGGTCCTGCATTGTTGTCAAAGTTGATCTCCATGATTTGTTCTACTTGAACATAAAAGAAAATACACAGAGGGACAAATCCATTTGTCTCTTGTCTGCTTGATGTGTGATTCTTCTTAACAACCCAGTTACCTGTGGTGAGTTTCTTGAAGTCTTAAGAAAAAATGGCATAGAAAAAATGTAGTCCTGTCGTCTCACACATCAGGCTTCCTGCATTAAAAACCTTCACATAGACAAGAGTCATGTCCTCCTTTTCCCTCAATCTTTTGCTCTCCTCAGCCTGGGAGACCCAGTCTAACCCCCGTTATTCCAAGCTGCACCCCAGCTCCGTACCACTGGGCAAAAATGGCAACGTTTGTGCACAGGGAGCCCAAAACTGCTCCCAGGGGAGGCAGCAGTGCCCAGACCTTGTCACTGCTCTCTTTAGTCCTGTCCCCGTTTCTCTTTGTGGTGGGCTGCTGCCATACTCCAGCCAGCTGCCCAAAGGTCCTGGGAATTTATACTGTCAGGAAATGTATATGGCTTTCCACTTCAGCATTGAAACTGACCCACACATTAACGTCATAATTTCTATGTTTGCATGGCAATGAGCAGCTTGCTTTAAAAAAAAATAAAAAAAGAAAAGAAAAGAAAAGAAAAGAAAAGAAAAGAAAAGAAAAGAAAAGAAAAGAAAAGAAAAGAAAAGAAAAGAAAAGAAAAGAAGAAGAAAAAAGAAAAAGAAAAAAAAGAGCAAGCCAACAACAAATCTATGTAAAATAAAAAGCTCAGAAAGGATAAGAATAACTGTAAATCTGACAGCTACAGTACGAAGACTATGGCTTCTCTCCTGTAAGGCTGCACCACAGAGATAGCTGAGAAACACAGGAGGTAGGGAGAAATTGAAAATTGAAAATTTTGAGAAATGGTTAAATGATCCCAGCACAGATACAATGGAATTTAGAGATTTTTTTTTTTTTCGCTCTGTTTGAAAGCAATAAAGTGCTCCATTTTTTCAGCATCTGCATCACTTTTTATACTAAACTGCAATTCCAAAACTTTGCAAGCTGTATGCACTGGGTCATCCAGCTCCTGGATAACTCTGTTTGCTTAAAAATAATTTTTACAAAGTTAATTATTTCATGAGAAACTTTTTAATGTTATGAATATGTTAATTGAACATGAAACTTTCAGAACTGCAATTTCACATAAATCATTTAACTCTGTATGCTAAATCAGCACAATGGCTGAAGGAGCTGTTATGTAAGTATTAACAGGACAGGTGCAGGTTGTCTTTTCATCATACTATTCAGATAAGTTCATTTGTTGTCCAGAAATCACTCAGAGCCCAAGCACGGATAAAAATCTTCCAGAATCTGTGTCCGAAACAAATCCAGCAGTATTCTGTGACAGAATCATCTCCACAACAGAGCAAGGAGTTCCAAATATCTTTTGTGAGATCCCTTTAAAAATAGTTTCCCACAAAGATATTGCTGACTGAGTTTATGGAGTCTAACTGGGCTTTTAGTTTAACTGCAAATAATTCCAGCCCCATCTACTGAGTCGTCCTAAATTTGCAACAGATCATATGTTCAGAGAAAATAGAGAGAAAATATACAACACTTGTCTTTTCCACCTATTTGAACTGTAAGTTGTTCAAAGAAGATAAGTTTTCTTTATGATTTTGTAATAAAAAGGGCCCTACTAGCAGTTACTGTCTTAAAACAATAAGCCGAAATAATTAATGAAAAAATGTCAAAAAGTTCTGAGGCTCACTGAGCCAAAAGTCTTTTATGTTTAAGAACAGAAATTCAATAAATTTACTTTACTTGAGACTGTTGTAACATACACTTGCAGCAACAAGGACAAAATCAGTCTGCCTTTTCCAGAACTCACTACAGAAATTTCAGTTAGGGCAAATTCTGGATTTCTGTGAAGAAGTTCACACATCTTGTCAGAGCACATTTGTGATCTCCTGTCTTTGATAGATGCTTCAGAACACTAAAAGGGCCAGGTTAAGGACAGAGTAAATATGCTATTTCATTAAGGAAACATTACATATTACACCTGAACAAGCCAACAGAAAGGGTTAGATCTTGTTCACCAGCATGGCTTTCCCCTGCTCCCTTCATCAAGGCTGCCATAAAGACTTCACAGGTCACCTTATCTCTGTGCTGCAGAGCTCGTCTCACAGCTTTGGTAGTAGACAGGTCCTGCTCCACTCCACTGCTGCCTGGAGGTGGGGGAATGGTACCAGATACCACCAAAACCATTCCTTGTAGTCAGAACAGCTTTTGAGGAGAGTGTCACATCTGCTGCCAGAGACCGCATCTGTGTCGGTTCAGTGTTGGTGACCCAACTGTGGAGACTGGCACCAAGGTAGGGGAGCAGCTCCAAGGAGATATTTAATTGGACCAAGTCCTGCTGGCCACTGCTAAAGCTAATTAGATTGACTAACTTGATTCTTCTGCTCTGAGAGGCGGCTGGGGCACAAAGAATTCTCTTGCTGTATTAGAAGGGCCCAGATACATAGCACAGGGCCCAAGTTGGAGTGTTCCTGTACACTTGGGCGGTCCCAGGTGTGGCTGCACCTGACCATGTGGTGTTGAGGTGATGGTGATGAGTGTTTAATCATTTTTCTACCAAGTCATGTTTCTGATAGCTGGAGCCTGCTATGAAAGCTAACTCTCCTCAGAGTGCAGAAACTGTGGTGGTAACTTTCTCCTCAAGCTGTGGCAGGCGAGTTCTTGATGTCTCAACAAGAGCCCTTCCCATCCGTGAGAGACACATGTCCCTCCAGCAGCAGAAACAGAGCTCCCAAAAGCACCACCTACAGCTTTAAACTGAAATATGGCATTGCAGTCACAGGCTGCTCACAATGAGAACAGCTGGGAGATTCAATATGTGACTGTGCAACAGATCCTTAGGCATCCTCAAGGAAGGAAGCATAGTACACCAGGCTAGAGCAATCCTTCTGTCACGCCTGAATAATAACAAGTACCTTCAAAACACTTTCTCACAGTTTGAAGAAACTCATGCAACAACTGACATCTCAACACATTATTGCACTGCAAGTTAGTCATACAGAGCTCTTCCCATTCGTTTGTTTCATGAACTGTGTGGGACAACACTGGGAAAAGGCCGCCTTTTTTTAGCAAGGAGAAATATTTCCTCAGTTTCTTTGATTGCAGATTGCTTTCCAATCACATGCTCACAGACTGGCTCTGAGACTCTCTTCCAAACTCCTTCTTGTACTCCCTGTGTGCCTTCATAAAATTCCCATGCAGACTGCCGAACTAATGAGGTAAACTGGATCTCGTCACAATTTATGTCACTGGTGCTACACAGCAACTGAAACTGAGATGGAACAGTGAAGTGCTCTAACTAGAGAAGGTAACATTCGCTAGAGATGGGATTAGAATCCATTTATAAAATGTGATTCAGGCACCTAAATTTAGGTGTGAACAGTGTAGCTGTCTATGATGAGGCAGCTGCCAGTGGTACCATTATATATTAAGGAGGCTGAGGGTCAGTTCAGCTTCCTAAACCATAGGTGTCCTGTGCTATTTGAGACTCCCAAGGGCAGCTGTTGCAGAAAGCTCACAGGGAATTTGTGTCCTGCTGCAGGGCAAAGAACCTGCTAGAGACCAGGCAGGATGACCTTGGGCTAGGGGCTTTGTTTACTTACTCACACATGGGCATCCATTGCCATTTGAGATGCTCCAGGAAATCCAAGGTGTGCACAAGGCTAGCAGACAGGGCAGAGAACATCTGTGGGACATGTGCCCATCTGAAATGACAGATAAATATGTTTGTGCAGGCAAGACACCCCAGCCACCTCAGCTGGCACGAGATAAATATTTGAGGATGACCAAAGGATGGTGATATATATGTCCTTGTCCAGGTAAATGGACCACATCTCTAGTCAATGCAGTTGGGAATGCAGATGCCAACGTCCATTCAATAATCCTCTAGATCCATCCTGCAGGGGCAGGATCCCCAGGAGACATGGGGAGGATTTGCCTAGTGTCCTGCTGCTGTTCCAGAAGATTAAATATCACCGGAGGGTCCTATGTCAGACACACAACTGCACAGATATTCCAGAGACAAGGAGACATCTCACACAGCACCGGGAACCCATTTTTAGGCAGCTGACACCTACAGTAGCTCACAATGGTCATAATGGCACCCTCACCACCAAACTCACCTTTTGATACTCACACTGCAGACAGCTCATTGTACCAGCCTAAACAGGGACCTTCACCTCCAGCTCTGCCCAGATCCTACGATGCTGTAACACTTCAGACTACAGTCTGTTCCCTTGCTTTGTGTCTACCAGTGAGGCACCCTGATCTCAGCTCCTTCCCCCAGCTATGCTGAAATAGAACCATTAAATGAATCACAGAATCGAATCACAGAATATACAGAGTTAGAAGAGATCCACAGGGATCATTGAATCCAACTACTGACTATACACAGGGCAAATAGAACTTAGCCATATATCTAAGAGTGTTATCCACATGTTTTTCAAACACCAAGTTTCGGGCCATGACCTCTTCCCTGGGGCACTTGTTCCAGTGACTGATACCCTCTCATTGAAGAACTATTCCTAATATCCAATCTGAACTTCCCCTGATGCAGCTTTAAGTAATTTCCATGCATCCTGTCAGCAGAGACCAGAGAGAAGAGATCAGCACCTGCCTCTCCTTGTAGAGGAAGTTGCAAACAGAAACCTATGCTGGCTGAGCTGGCACTCAGGATTATGTGCTCCATGACCTTCCCCGGCATGGAGGTCAGACTGACAGGACTGCAGCTCCCTGGATCCTCCTTCCAGCCCTTCTGGTAGATGGGCATCCCATTTGCTCACCTCCAGTCAACTGGGACCTCCCTGGTAAGCCAGGACTGCTGATAAATGGCAGAAAGTGGCTCAGTGAGCACTTCTGCCAGCTCCCTCAGTACCCTTGTGTGGATCCCACCTGCTCCCACAAGTTACAATTACTTTAATTACAGGTAGTAACTAAAACATATCTCACTATTGAGAGAATAACAAGCTTTTTTCTTTTTTTTTCTCTTTTCTTTTTCTTTTTTTTCTTCTTTTTTTTTTTCTTTCTTTTGAAACTGCCCATGAGCAAATTCCTATTTGCTATGCCAGGTTCCCTGCAACACCCAGGATCACAGTGACACAGAGAACAGAGACCTGATTTTTTTTCCCCACTCCCATCTCTCTAATGACTTCCAAATCTCTTAAAGAACCCATTTAAGCCTCTATAGCTGCTGAATTCCCAAGTTTTCCCTGCCTTACTGTTTCAACTAAATCTGCCTGAAAATGGATAAAAGGTGGTGAATACCTGGTTCACAGGGTACAGGTTTCAGAGTGTTCTCTGGTCTGGAGAGAGTATCCTCAGATGGAGTCCTCTGAGAGTCATCAATTCTGCACCTGCTCAGTGTGTCCATGGTATCACCTGATCTTTTATTATTGTATGATTTCTAACATTTCTTATTATTACCTTGGCACCTTGGGACTGTGATTTGCAGAAAGGGTTCTTTTCCAGGCCATCAAGAATTATATTACAGTTCCAAGGCATGTTTGGCAACTGCTAATAGTGGCTGGCTATTTTTAGATATTTTGTCTGTTCTTCTCACAGTTCAGATCTGTCCTATTTACCCCCCCCTTCTTTTTTTTTTTAAAAACAGATATTTTAGACCTCTAATAGTTTTCACTGAAATTTTGGAATATAATTTTATTGCTTTTTAAAAGGTTGTCCATTAGATTGCTCCCACTTCGATTTTTCTAAAACTGTGGTATAATTATTTTGGACCTAAAACTGTATCTCTTCCATGATATAACAACATCTCTCAGAATAAGGTCTGAATTCCCATCTAAACCATTAGTTCACAGGGAAATTTCTTTAATATATCCAATAATACCTGACTTTGACATCTGAATATGAGGTTTAAATCTTTTTGAGGGTCCTGCCCCTTAGTCTTTGCTATTTATTTTCATGCCTTTGGATTTGCACTGTTCTAATTCACAAAGCCAAATTTAGTGACCCCCTCAATATATAAAAACGTCTGGGGCCACTTGCTGAGCTAAGAGTAGCAGAGGAAGTAGAATTTGGCACCTTCAGTACCAGCAGAAATAAGCAGAAAAAACCTGCTTTCTCAGTATTATTTCACCTGAACCCACACATGCTATTGCCCTATGTGGAGCTAATTTTGTCTGAAATCCATGGTTTTAAAAAATGAGAGGGGAGGGAAAAGATGATTTGGAGGAAAAATGTACAGTAGATTTTCCCAGGCAGCTGCCAAAGTTTTTACACATGCTTACACAGAGAGGAAAAAATAGTGCAGTAGTGATGCTAGATCCTCTTTCAAGACATTTTCAGCATCTTGTTAAATGATGACATTCCCAAAGGAAGCAGATGTACTCTTGAGCATACGTTAAGTCTACCAACAAAGTACAAATTGTATTAACGTGCCATGAAAATTTTCCTTGGCAAAGCCAAAAACAAAGATCTTGTTTACTTTCCATTTCACAGGTATTTCTGGTTTTTTATTACTGCTACAAGCGGATTATAACACTGGGGGCATGTAGGAAGACACCTCACCAGGTAATGAATAAAAAAGGATCCATCTGCGACCTGCTGTGTATCACACATATCAGAGTAATGTCTTCACAGAATATTTTCTCTGGAATATTTTTTAAATCTACCTGATTTTTGACTGTCTGAAATACTCATTTTTGGCTGCTAGAATTCTCTGTAGAGTTGCTGTGCAAGGGAGCACAGCAGATAATGAAAAAATTGGACCTGCTTAATGGAGGGGTTACAGATTGCACATTAGAAAATGGAACATGCTTTTCTTTTTCTTGGTAGCTCACTAGTAGAAGCTTCCTCAATGCTGTGCAAACATTTATAGTCACTAATATTGCAACTGCTGCACATAAATTTACAGACAGGGAATGAGAATGCAAGAATCACAACCTTAATAAAAAGGCCTCCAGCTGGAAATGTGAGACTTAGTTTTCGTCTCTGCTGTTCTTGTATAAACCAGGATTAACTTAGATTTCAAAAGAAAGACCATACCCTGTTTTAAAAATGTGAGATCAGACTGTGGCTCCTGATCTGGATGGATGAGAAAGATCTAGTCAAAAAACAAACTATTATTAGTCTGTATTTACTTAAAATATGTAAAAAGTGCCTAAGTACATTAGTTTGAGTACACTTGCCTTGTAATAAAATCAGGAATTCAATACATCAGAAAGGATTGTCATTGCAGTTGTGGTCCCTATCCCTGGTAACTCAAGCAGCCCCGTTGTCTGTTCTGCATGGGAGTGCCCACACAGGGCATAAAAGTCTGTGTAGGGAACGTTGAGCATTCAGAGAACCCAAATGCTGTCAATGGATTTGAGGGATAATATGAGAGGAAATCCCCATCCCAGCTTTGGCTTTATCTGCTAATCTTGCTTTCCAGCTGTGTGTCATACTGTCTTGTAAGATACATCTCTGGCAAGAGAGGCATTGTATCTCTGCTGAGTTTTCAAATAAGCAGGAACAAGCCAAGCGGTAGCTTGCAGACAGGTAAACAACCAGCCCTGCTGCTTCATGTTTCAAATATTAGACTGTACTGATGCAGAAACTTTGAAGATGCTGCAACTCCAATATTTGGTGGGTTTGCAGAGTCATTTCCTACTTGGTTCAGGAGAGTTTCTGAGAAATTTTGTCTATCTAGCAGGGAAATTTTGGAAATTTTGCTATGAAATAGGATGTGTTTGTGTCCTGATGGTGTTTTGCTAGTAAAAGAAAAGAAAAATGGAAAATTTATTTATGTAGCTGACATGCCACAGATAGTTGCGACCATTTCCCAACTACATGTTTGATTTACTTTTTCCAAAATTAGCACTAATCATAACTCAGTCTAGTGAAAATTGCCTTAAGAGTACTGTAAGTATTGTTATCTAATGTCCTGGAGAGAAAGAGCCCAAATGCTAGAAATTCAACGCAAAGTGCCACTCACAGCTACAACAGTCAGCTTCAAAGGGATTGAAACAGCTAAAAAGCATATCCAGGCCATTAAAAAAAGCATGTAAGTTGTTTGCTACCATACCAAGGCTAATGCAAGAAAAATATCATCCTTTTTCAATTTTCCCTTTTTTGTTTTTCTTTAGTTACAGTCTCTCTTCTTAGAGAGACTATTAATGGATTTATGGTGGAGTATAATGATGCTTCCTGTTTCACTAGCTCTTCCTTCCATAATAAGTCCTGTCATTAGATTTGCCTTTTGCTTTCCACTAATGTTTTCAAAGCAGTAAATGCAGAGACTGCAGGATGTCTTTCCCTGGTGGTAATAGGTAATTAAAAACCTATCATTGTACAAACACAGGTAGGATTCTTTTCCTCCAAAGCAATAGTTTGCGTTCCTTAATTTAATCTAATTTGAACTCATTATGGGTCTTCTTTCTTAGCTCATGGCTCCTGCTTCTTATGTGCATATCTGTCTTTCTCCTTTTCCAGACACAACTGGGTTTAATAATATTGGCTTTGACACAACTTCGTAGCATGGATATTTAAAATACAGGCTTCTTTCCAGCAAATCCAAGGCTTCAGCTGCCACAAATTTCATTGCCAGACTTCTTCCCTGTGCTCCTGGCAATAGTTGAAAGGACTGGAGTGAGTTCTCTGTGGAGACTGCCATCATGAACAAGGTCTTTTTTTTTCCTGCTTGTACCAGGTGACCAGGCACAGATGTACGTACAGCGTAGCTCAGTCAAAGACCGGGGTGAGTGTTTGAACCTTAATGCAGCTCTGGAGCCATGGAAAGGAAGGCCCTTGACAAGGCTTCTCAAAGCTTTCCCACACAGCCCTTTCACAGCATGCTGGTCCCAGGATACACATTATGCCGTATCAGCGCTGACCTTCAACACACAGGCCACTAAATCCCTGGGGCGGCAAGGGAAGAGGCTGCAGAGCATCTTAATGCAGTCAGGACCATGAGATTTGTGTCTTGTTTCTTTACTTCCAAAGGAGGCCCAAGATCACCTGTGCTCCAGAAGTGGCACTTGAACATAAAATTGCTAATGGATGATGGGAGTGCTTAGAAGGGTCATCAGGTTAGCACCAGAACAAGTGCCACTGACGTCCTGGGAGAGCATCGTCCTTCAATCCTCCATGTGTCCTCAGAGCCGCTGTACATTTATTGGTTCAGACAATTGAAATGGATTTCTCATTCCCTCCTGAAGACAGCATAAAAAGGTAATTCTTGGTATCGGGCCAATATTTCGGTCATTATCAGAAGTAATGGAAAAACCTGTGTTCCTCTTTGAATGATCATAAACCAGCCATTTTAGGAGGTAATGTAAGGTAGATATAGGTTTTAAGGGTCATAGGAATAAAATTCTGTATTTTTTTCATTTGTTGATTACTTAAACAAAAAATAGAAGAAATAAATAATTCTCGTGCTTTGTTAGTAAGGATCCACTCAATTAGTATGATTTCCTAAACAGAAGGCTTTGAGTTTGCACACAGAAAAAGGTGCAGAGTAATAGTTGTAGGAGTAAACTATTGATTGAACCAAGCAGTTCACTGGGAATGTGGTGCTTTATATTCATTGAACCAGATGCTTGGATTGCATCTTTTGTATCAGTTTGGTACATTCTCTCTGTTTTAGACACAATTCCTTTTTAATGACACAAACAAGACTTTTGAAGCCAGTGTGAAAAAGCCATCCCCATTTCAGAGAAGGTGCTCCTCAGAAGTCTAGATCATTATTTTTATGATAATGGCTTAATTCTTAATAGCTTAACTCTCAGGCAGAGTTCAGAGAGGGCTGAACTCAGAATGCATAGAAGTAATTTAACTACTTACATGAAAGTGAACCTATTAGAGCTCCCTCAATACCTTTAAAATGGCTAAATAATGCATGGGATTGGGATGGGTTGTGCTGACTGAAAATCAACAGTGGCATTCTGATGGAAAATAATAATTACTCTATCAAGTTTATATGTTGGCCCTGCTCTCACAGTGAGAAAGAATGTATGTGCTCCTTGTGAAACTGTATGGAAGGAATGCAGATGCAGGCTGTTGCGATTTTTTTGGCCAAGCTTGTGTCATTCCATTTTAAATTCCAAAATAAGGTCACGGTAAATTTTCTGCACCCAAGTGCGAGCTTCTTTTTTTCTGCTGCTTCAGTTTGCCAGAAATGCGAGCAGTTGTAAATTTCCACACAAAGTTGATTCCAAAAAGGACAGTGCAGATTTTCCACTGCACCTGTCAGATGAACAGTCACATCCAGTGACTTCAAGAGGCAAGAGCTGTAACACCGAGTGCTTTGGCTATTGACTCTCGTAAGAACAGCAATAAACCGAGTTGGAGAATTTTTGACAGTCTCGTCCAGAAAGGATAAAAATACCAATGTAAAAAGAGCTGTTTGGAAGGTACTTGGAAAGACACTGTGGAAGAAAGATTTAAACTGTACAGAAGGAAAAAGTATTCATTCTTATCACACAAGAATTGTAAACCAACGGCACATTCCATGAAAGTGTTCTGAATATGGTGAAATCCCATTGCATGAGATGCTTAAGGAGACATGTTTGCGCCCGGGGTTTTTCACCCTGAAAACTATATTTTGATTTTTAGATGTTCCCTCCAGAGAATGTGAGTTTTACCATGGAAAAACTTTGCTTGTAAGTAACTTTTAAAAAAGATTTTGGCTTAGATTACAGCCAAAATCTTTGAGAGAAATAAGGCCATAAAAAAAGGCAAGATTGCCCTCTCTCAAGTGATGTAATCTCTTTATAATTCTCTATTTATATTTCTCCCTATGGCTAAATGATGAGGCTAACAAGCCTCTTTTTTGTTTCTTATAGGCATGATACACCTTGATGGACATATTTTTATAGTAAGCACCCAACTTTATTCCCAATTGGTCAAGCTAATGCATGCTACAATTTGTTTGCAATTGTTTGATTTGACACACTTGATTTTAACCAGATTTCAGTTGGAGATATTTTTTGAAAAATACAGGAATAAGACAATGAAAAAAATATATGAAAAAATATTCATACAATTTTAAAGAAATTGTTATATTTTTTCTCTCATTTAACTTTTTTAGACATTATAATGCATTATAATTACCAGATATAACAATTAAAATAAGTTACCTTCTCAGGTTTCAACAGAACATAGATTTTGATAGAATATCTGATTTAAAGATAGTCAGAAAATAGGAAATCAAATTCAGAAAAATACTGTTTCCTGAGTAAGAAGAAAAAATTAGAGTTTTGGCCTGATCCTTGTGCTATCTGAAAACTAGAAGGATTTTTTTATTAATAATTTAGGAGCTTATCTTAGTTGGAAGTAAATTCCAAGTTTAAAAAGTAGTTTATTTCCTCAAAAGCTGATTAAGAACTCATGGTTACATGGCAATCAGCTTCAAGAGCACCTGCAGAACCTGAACATACCTAAATCCATGATGAGATGCATCCCAGGGTACTGAGGGAATTGGCTGATCCAATTGTTGCTGAGCCACTCTCCATCATATTTCAAAAGTTATGGTTGTCAAGCAAAGTCCCCAGGAATGACTGGTGAAAGGAGGACCCTGGAAACTACTGACCTTTCAGCCTCACCTCCATGTGAGGTAAGATCATGGACCAGATCCTCCTAGAAGATTTGCTAAAATGTGTGGAAGACAGGAAGTTAATTAAAGACAGCCAACACGGTTTTTCCAAGGACAAACCATGCCTCACTAGCCTAGTGGCCTTCTCTGATTGACTGCATCAATGGACAAAGGACAAGATGTCCTACCTGGATATCTGTAAGGCCTTTGATATGGTCCTTCCCTACATTTTTATCTATGAATTGGAGAGCTCGGGTTTGATGCATGGACTGTTAGATGGACAAGGATCTGGCTGAGATTGTGTCCCAGATCCAACCCATTCAGTGCCTGAATGTTCAAGTGAAAACCCACAATAAGTCTTGTTCCTCCAGGGTCCATACTGGGACCAAGGCTATTTAATCTCTTCACCAGTGGCATGGACAGTGACACTGAGTGCACCCTCAGCTACTCTGCAGACAGCACCAGGCTGAGCAGTAACACTGATGCACTTGAGGAAAGGGATGCCATCCAGAGGGATCTTGACCAGCTGGGGGAGTGGGCCAACATTTTATCAAGGCCTGCGTGACAGAACAAGGGGAAATGGTATTAGACTGAAAGAAGGTAGATTTAGACTGGTCATAAGGAAGAAATTTTTTACTTTAAGGGTGGTGAGACACTGGAACATGTTGCCCAGAGAAACTGTGGCTACCCCATCCATGTAAGTGTTCAAGACCAGGCTGGACAGGGTCTTGAGCAACCTGATCTAGTGAATGGCATCCTTGCCCATGGCAGGTAGGTTGGATGTGGATGACCTTTAGAGAGCCCTTCCAGCCAAAGCCATTCTATGATTCTATGATTCTACGATTCTACGATTCTATGATTTTATGATTTATGAAATAGGTAGCTAGAAAGACATCTCCTGTCTGAGATTAGCATAATTGACCAAGGGATTAGCTGGCTATCTATCCTATGGATTAATAGCTCAAGGGGAAGGAGCTATTACAGCTCTGTCCCAGGTTAGAGACAAATTTTCCAGGTGGGAAGCATTCTGAATAAAAAGCCTCCCCCAGCAAAGGCCTCTGACACCCCCTCCCCCACCACAACAGAAGCTCTTGGATGAAAGTGGAAAAAAAAAACCAACTGTTTATTTAATAACACACGCAGGGTGCCCTGCAAGGCACAAGGGGAAGGGGAAAGGGAGAAAGAGGGGAAAAAAAACAAACCCAAATTATTAAACCTGGGTAAACAACTGAAGAACTTTAGTGTCCTTTTCCTCAGATGCAGCTTCCCCCACTCCGGGGATCCCCGGAGAGCCGGGTGGAGTTGCTCCGGTGGCTCCCTGGGGAATTCTTGTCTACTGTCCTCTGGGGGCTTCTTGGTTTCTCAGGCGACAAAAAGAAAACAGTCCAGAATAGCAAAAATCCAGAACGGGGACAAAAAAAAGAGAAAAACCAAAATCCCAGGGAAGGAAGAAAAAAACCTAGCAGCAACCACCGAGTGGCGAGGCTAGACTAAGCAATAAGCCTGGGGGAAAGTTTCAAAACAACCCGCGCCCGGCAGTTTCTCTCCGCTGCTGGATGCACTTAAAGCTACAGGACCTCATTTCTAAGCACATATGCAAACGATAGGGAATACAAGTATCATAACATCACCCCAAGACAAGCTCCTAGCCTGTCTTTAGGGTGACATTTCAGTTTTCACCTTGCACATTAGTCTTAATTGTTCTAATAGAAGGAATAATCAGTTCTTAGGTCCCCTGCATGCTGACAGCCTGAAATGTAATCTGCAGCCCAGGGGTAAAGGTATCATCTAAGTCACCTTTGTTCAACTGATAAATCTACGGAATTTTGTTTTAAAATCTTCAAGGTGAGTTAAGTTAATACCTGCAGAACAGCATGACCGTTCAACCACTTCTGCTAATTTCTCAGCACTAACAACTATATCAAATACATGTTCCACATTAAAAACACAGTTGAAGGGGAGGATTAGGATCCCAATTTTCACACCCAAATGACAGCTTCCCTCTTCTTCCTCTGCCATGTCTCTCATCCTCAATTTGGTGTCATGTTGTGATGATGGTTATTCAGGCTGCAAGACCATAATCTCTGCACTGCAGCAGTGTTTACAGCTACATTTGCTAGTCACTCAGGGGCCAGTTCTGTCGCTGCTTCAAGCAGTGCAGAAGGCAGGCTTCTCTCTTTCTGGGTCACATGTGATAAACAAGGATGGCCACGTCTTCTCCAGGGAACTCAGGATATTCCTGCTTGTATCTGAATATGTTCTCACTCTGTAGGAAGAATAAAATATCTGTAGACTGATGAATACTTGAATGCATTTTAAAAAACACTAGTGACTTTCTGGAAAAGAAAAAGAAAAAAAAACCCCAACAAAAAACCAAACCAAACCAAACCAGACTAAACCAAACACAAACCAACCAGATTTAAGTAAGGGTTGTTATAATCAACAGTGTTATGTAGGATCTTCAAAATGTCAGTGACACCCTAAGCAGTGACTAAAAAGAGGAGACTGATGTTCTACACATTAGCTACTCTTCAATAAGTTCTACATTTACTCTGATTTACAAAGCAAAATAAGATTACTCTCCCTCCCTTTCCCAGGTGTTAGTTGTTAATCTCAGAATTTCAGAGGTTATTAAAGTAGTTAGGTTTGCAACCTTTACAAAGCACTCCTCATTTACTGATACCACTCACCATTATATGAGCAGAACAAACATTAAAAGGGATACTGATCCACCTCTCCAGCCCACCACATTCCCACTGTGCATTTCTTACATCTTCTAAGCAATTGTAGAGTGTGACAGTTGAATGAAAATTGTCCCAATGGTTAAAAAGATTACCTGACCAGCCTGTAGTTCCTTAGCAAAAATGCACTCTACAACCTTCCACAAATCCCAAGCCAGGACCTTGGTATTCATTGGATGCTAGCACTTCAGGAAGCTGTGGTTGCACCTGTAAGCATGATGTCTAGTTCTAGGAGCAGCCTCCACAGTCTGAATGTGGATGTTTCTCTCTTCCTCCTTCCCCTGTACTTGTATACATCCCAACCATTACAAAACTTAGTCTACCTCCCTAGACCAGGCTGAGAAAAATGCAGGACCACTGGTTCTGAGATGTGATTTGGAAGAAGGAAAGCAGTGGGCTGGACAAACCCTCCACAATCCAGGAGTTGCAAAGGAGATGGAAAATAATTAACAATATCTAGGAACGTGGAATCACATGTAGTGAGGTGAAATAAGATGGGGAAGGAAGTGGATTAAAAATAAGGTCAAGAAGAGATGTTTGAGATGGGAAAGAGTAAACCATGATTCTGCTGCAAGAGAGGAAAGCCAGACTGAAAATTAACAGGGAGAAGAGTAAGAAAGCCTGAGTTCAGGTGAAAATCAGACAAAACCAGAGAGCTATCTGCTTTTCACAAAGCAGATAATGGTAAGAAAAATACCCTATGAAAATATAATTCTAGAGACCTAAAGTGCACACTGCACAAGACAGATTAATCCTACTCCAAGCATTGTTCTCTTTTGTTTTCATTTGCCAAAGCTAGTTTGGTCATTAGGTTAACAAATCTGTGGAATTTCCTCAGTTTTACCCCAGAATAAGTAAAGTGCTGGCTGTTTTTTAAACTGCATTCTTTCTCTTCAAAGGAAGCCAATACCTGCTGCTAAACTCGAAAGCCAGATGGTGCATTTGGATGTATTTAGACATGACCCACTACACAGGAGGGAGCATTGCCAATATATGATGATACCTTTGCCTTGCGGATTTGCAGGAGGGACCAAACTTCAATGGGCTGATAAGGCAGAATGCAGTGATGCTGAGCCCAGCGCTGTTTACTGCAGGAGATGGATGGCATTAGCAGCTCAGCTGGATGCATCAGGAATTCAATGCATTCCAAGTGGCAGCTTTTTTCCACCTTAGGAACTAATATTTCTTGCAAATGAGTAAACAGTAAAAGAATCTTCTTGGACTGGCTTAGGGAAGAAGGGAAAACAGAGCCAGAGTGGATGAAAGAAGCCTGTCTTTCTTTTCACCCACATTCCTAGCTTCAACTTTTCAGAGCAATTCTTGTACTCCGTTTGGCTCTCCAGTCATATAAAAACATCTGCTATGAGTCTCTCAAAAGGAGCTTGCTAATCTGTAATGTTTCATGCACACAACAAAACAAAACCTGGAATCCATCCTATGTATCATATGTAGCTGTGCAGAAAGATGTCTGTGGAATTAAGCTGAGCAAGAGGCATGTATTTATTTATTCACAGCAATGAAACACAAATAATGACTCAAAATGTCCATAAGGGCCTTCACATTTCTCAAGCAATGTAAATCACTGAAGTCTGCTCACTTTATAGGTGTTCACTAAGGTGACAGGGTCTCAAAATCACAGAATGGTTAGAAGGGACCTTTAGAGGTCATCTCGTCCAATTCCCCTGCAATGAACAGGGACATCTTCAACTAGATCAAGCTGCTCAGGACCCTGAACATTTTCAGGGCTGAGGCATCTACCACTTCTCTGGGCAATCTGTTACAGTGTTTTACCCCCAAAGTGGTAATAAAAAAAAATGAAAAACCTTATATTCAGTTTGTATCTACCCTCTTTCAGTGTAAAACCATTACCCCTTGTCCTATCACTACAGGCCCTGCTAAAACATCTGTCACCATCTTTCTTACAATCCCCCATTAATTTTGAAAGTCCACAAGGAGGTCTCTCCAGAGCCTTTTCTTCTCTCTTCATTTGCTTTTAAACCTGATACCAAATGATTTCACTGAGTATTCCGTAGCTTTTATACTGTGACAAATAGTGAACAGCTATTCTGCAACTCCCTTCTCTGTACTACTTATGGTATTATAAAATTTAACACAACTCTCCCCCTTCCCTCCCACAGTGCGTTTTCCAAGTTGATGGTCTTGAGATTGCTTACTCTTTTTCTGTGGGAGTAGCTCCATTTTGCAGATCAATGCTGCTATTCTTATCAGCACCCTTCCCAGCTCAAGTAAAACCCTTTCTAGATCAATGGCAAGATTTAATTACATGTGAAATATATTTCTGAAAACAGAAACTCCTACATTTGTTTCCTATTTTTCAACATGATATTCATCCCTAAACGATCTTCTGGTTTAACTCATGCTTTACATGCCTTTGGTAAGAAATCTTTTTGAAATATTTCTGAAAATCCATTTGTATGAACAACTGTAATCATCTGCTCATTGACACCTTCAAAGACTGCAATAAACTTGCAACTAAAAAAAAATCTGAGCTGGTTTTTCCCCTATATCTCATATTTACACTTTGCCCACTGTCTGATTTTATTCTCTTTCATAGTTTCTACAAATTTGCTTAATACTAAAGTCAAATTTACTGCCCTCAGAACATATTCTGTAGCTCTTTGAAAGACTTATGCAGCATCTGCTTTTATTTTTAATGGAAAAAAGAAAGGCCTTCAGTATTCTGACTGCAACTTTCTCACCCCTTTTATTAATTTAAATAAATGTTTAGGATTAAGGATATAAATAAGAAATTAATCAGTAATATATACTTCATGAATGGAAAATAGTCTCAAGTAGACACTTTACAAGCAATAATTTCAATATTCTGTCAGTCTGAGGAGACCTTATAGTGGTCTTCCAGTACCTGAAGGGAACCTACAAGAAAGATGGAGAGAGACTTTTTACAAGGGCACAGAGGGATAAGACAAGGGGAAATGTCTTTAAACTAAAAGAGGGCAGGTTTAGATGAGATATTGGGAAGAAATTCTTTACTGTGAAAGTGATGAGGCACTGGAAAGCCCCATCCCTGGAAGTGTTCAAGGGCAGGATGGAGGGAGCTTCGAGCAACCTGGTCTGGTAGAAGGTGTCCCTGTCCATGGCAGGGGGTTTGAAATTAGATGATCTTTAAGGTCCTTTCCAACCCAAACCATTCCATGGTTCCATGACTCTTCTACTTTGCCTTCCCTTTCTTTCAGATCTCAAATCTTGTATGTGGTAGATAAATTCTTTCTCAATAAAGTCTGCATATGGAGATTTCTTTTCGCTTTAGGAATTCCTGTCTTGGATGGAGGGTTGCAAGCCTTTCTTTCCACTAGAACCTAAAGACAAATACCATTTTTCTCCCATGGAAACTGACCGGAATAAAGTGCAGTACAGTCTTAATGCCAACATACCGAGGAGCCCATGTCTTCATTGCTGCATTTAAAAAGACCTGCCAAGTCCTGGCAACAAACTCATTATATAAAGTTAAAAACCCAAACATATACTAAAATCTGATCTAAAAGTAAAGGATCTGGTGAGTTACTGATTGAGAAATTAAGAGATGTTTCCAGGATGCTTGTAAGGATGTACAAATTATGTATGGCTACTCTGTAGTCCTTAGTAAGAGGAAAACATACACAGGAATCTCTAAGCTTGAAAGTACCAAATGGAAAACTGAGAAACCAGGGAGCAATTTTCCTGCTTGCAAGCCCCCATAAAAATCACTTATAACCTACATCTGTCCTAACCTTCCTCCCTGACAGAGGAAAACAGGTGAATAGTGTGTCAATCTGAAAAAAGATTTAGTTGACATTGTCCTGACTCTCAAGAACAGAGAGAGGATGAATGCACTGAAGATGAAAGGTGCACCTCTAGTAATAAGACTCATGTAAGTATAAATAAAACCCACTTCCCTTTTTATAGAATATTCTACCATCTGACTGATAGGAATAAAAATATCATTGTAGTCCCTGAGATCATCATCTGCAGGCTTATGTAACAGCAGAAACTGTTTTTCAGGAAAAACATTAATTGCAGCCTATTATTAGCCATGAAAACATTCTTCAGTGTTATGAGTCATGGTTCTTGCCATCAAACTAAATACCATGAAATGTATTTCCTAAGAGAAATACCCTTAACTCTACTCAACGCAGTGGCTGTGTTGTATGGTTAAATGCTGGCTTTCCGACGTTTTATTATAAAATAAAATGGGTACATGTGGAAGGACTTGAACGGTATCACATATATTATTTGGACTTCTGAAGTGGAGGGCTGATGCTGCCATAGCAACAAAATCTCTGGACTGTTTAAATTTGAAACCACCACAGTTAAACTCCCTGTTGTGATAGAAAACCAGCTGTATCGGTAGCCTGTGGTCAGCCTAATTTTTGCAATTACATTAGTCTGCAGTATGGTCCATATTTATGTAATTAGGGGCTGCATTTCTCTAGGATTTTACAGGCAGACTGATGCTTCTGTTGTCCTTCCTCCCATCTTACCAAGAATTTTGTCCAGATTTTCAGAAGATAAAGCTTCATGTACATGTCTTTACATACCTAGATACAAAAGCTGTGACTGAAGTTGGAGGTTTCAATAGTAACATTGTCTTAACGTTGCCATTATTTGATTGTAAAGTATAATCCCTGGACTTGTAAATAATTATATACATATTTTTGCATCTTATTTTACATATCTATATGTATATATTGCATCCTCAATCACAAATTAGAGGCAATAAGATAAACCTTTTGCCAGACACATTCTTCTGATATTTCTTTTCTTTCTGAATTTGGCAGAGGTCTGGTTTAGAAGATTGCCTCTCTGCTTAAAAATTGTGATGCTTGAAAGTTTAATGAGATATTTTAAATTTCTGTCTTTTCTGGCATTAAACTATATTATGCTTCAGATTCTCAGGGGTTTTTCACAATTTTAAAGCAGTAATTATATTTATCAAATACTGATCTTTTTCCATACGCTCAGTTGTTACATATATTACAGTTATCTACCTCATGGACAAATAGCATTACAACAATATGAAGAATATATATCAATTTTTAATCCTTTTAATGTATTGAGTTCAGTTTCTGGGTTACATCTTTTCATTTCCCAACTATTAGTACTTTCCCAAGTAATTCCATATTTTCTCTATCTGCAGCCATTGCTACTCTGAATTTGGCTCTCCCTGCTCTCAGGCTGTTTATGTCACTCTGGTGGAGTAAAGGCTCTATCTAAAGGTAGATTATATTTTAATCTACCTCTTTTCAGGTCTTTTTATGTATACTAATTGCACTGGGTATCTTCAAGCTGAAAAAGAAGCAGTTGTGCTGGTGTATTATCCAGCCTCGCTGTAATTTGCAATTGTTCGCTGTCAGAAATGGTGTATTATGAAAGAGCTGTTGCCTATTAAAATATTTCTGGTGAGATTCCATTAGCGAAAATTTATGTTCCATTAGTGAAATTAGTTATGTAGCCAACATGGCTTTCTACTAAGTGCTGGATGAACACTCCACTCCCTCCCCACCTTGCAACTGGCTCACAAGTCATAGCAGAGCTTCCAACCACTGCTACCCCAGGGAAAAAAAATGGGAGTATTTTTGGATATAGAGTCACTGCTATAAAGCAGAAACTTGCCTGTGAAGCAAAATTATCCACATAGTTATAGGAATACAGTTACTGTTATGCTGATACTATTTGACATGGTGTGACAGCTTTGTAGGTAGCTTCTCTCATGATTTGGAATATCTTTTTCAGCTCAATATATGTCTCTTCAAAAGCAGTATAAGCCAAAATGAAAACAATCTTAAAAGTACATAAAGGTTCACAAGAGGACTAAAATTGATTTAATCTCAGTGATAAAATTAAACTAATAGAGATTATGGAATTCCCCAGAGAAACAATCCTGAAATAAATTTATTAATAAGAAAAAGGTGTAAAAAACCACAAACTCACTATCTCATAAGCTGTTATATCTGTTGGTACCCCAGGGAACAAGATGGGTAGACAGTGTGAATGGCATCCATGTTTGTTATCATGACAATTCTGAATACAGGCATGTCAGAGGAACAGTTACCCACTGGCTCACCTTACTGGGGATTTTTGTTTCCATTCTGGCTCTGAGACTCTGCTGGGTTCAGGGAGCACTGGGCATCCAGGCTGTTGCATTTTCCCTTTGAAACACCAAAGGTTCCTTGACCTCAGTGCAATAGTGTGGAAAATAGATTATGATGCTCAATCCTTGCTCGTGTTTTTAAAAATAAATACCTTTTTATCTTGTGACCAGAGGTTAGTACAGGCTGTTCTACTGCTCTCAATAAATTTCCATTGCCTCTAAAAATTAACCAGCTTGGGAGCTCCTAATATATCACATCATCATTACATTTGCCTTTGGTAAATTTACCTAAAATGTCTTTCCAGAGGACTAAACTGCAGCATAGCAGGGGAGATGAGAAATTGCTATTCACAAGCTACTGCCTTGCAAATGTTAGCTTATAAAAATGTGTGCTGACTTAGGCAGTGTTCTTCATTGCCATTTTGGGGATGAAGATTCAGTTACATTAAGATTTCTCACATATCATGGGATGTCCTCACATACATATTAATAAGAGGAATTGCTGAGCCCTGAAAATAAAACACTTAGCTTTGCTTGGAGACTTTTAGGAAACTCTAAGGGTTGTGATGACAGAAAAAATGCTTAAAATACTTCCATTTGTCTTACCAAAATCAGTTTTCAATATTTTCATCAAGGCATCTTCCAAGGATAGTCAGGACACAGCACTGAAAAAACGAGTCAAGGTCCAGTTCTTGGTTTACAAGGTAATTTGGAAAAATCAGATACCAAACATCCATGTAGAGATCTTGTCCTGCAGCTGGTTATTCTTCCATGGACTACACAGGCTTACCCATAATATTAATAATTTTAAAAATCCTTAATAAAAGATTGTGGTAGCAGGGAACTAGAGTTTCATGAGCCTAGCAAGTAAATGCAGCTCTGGAGTTCACTACTTCATTATGCAACCATTTGTTTACCTACAGAACAGCAGGAGGAAAAGCAAGCTGAGAAGGTCTAACATTGAGGTCCTTACCTGGACAGGTTTTCCAGTTTTCTGACAACACTTTATTTTTCAAAAGGCAAAAATCAAGTATAAAAGAATATTTATAAACTTAAAAATTATTAAGTTGTCCAAAGTTGTACGGATGGATTCAGAGGTTATGGAAGTCATTAACATGTTACAATGATGGAGAAAATGTCTAGGAGTTATTCTATGATGTGGGACTTACACATGATGGCAATATGTTCCTATTACTTAGTCTGATTAAAAATTTTATTATGTGAAGCTGCACATCCCTAGAATTTTACATGCAAATTAGTGGCTCTTAATTCTTCCTCCCATATGAACCAGAGCATTAACCAGAGCTCCATATGTGTACATCTGCGCTTTCATGTGCAAATCCCAAATCTGTCCTTGCAGCTGAATGTTTTGGTATCTGTTATTTGCATGAAAATTGTTGTTACCAAGGATAAAAACATAAGTATGCTTGTATCAAATTATAGGCCTCCGTTTCCTGGAAAGATTTGTTCACATGAATTAATATAATATGAACAATATATTGTCTGATCTGTTATCTCCTTTAGGCTCATAAAATTGGGAGAAATTTATTCCATATTTGGGAAACTAAGATACCCAAACATCATATGGCCCAAAACATTGCTGCATCATTGTAATCCCTAAGGTACCAAAGGCTGGATTGTTCAGGCATCCAAAGTGGAATTGTCCCATAAAATCTCAGATTTCCCTTTTGTTGGCTAAGCAGTGTGAAGAAGTGCATGCTGTTCCCAAAGAACTGCTGTAAATTATCTTGCTGGTCACAGGGCAACAAACGGGAAAGAACATGCTTTGCAAACAGGCATGTATTTGAACCATAGCACTTCCGTAAGCAGACTAATTTGCATAAGAGCTTACACTTTCCTCTAAGCTCTTCCTGAGCATAAAATCTCATGCCAGAGCTTTGCAGGGTCAGAGCAACATGCACACATTTTTCTTTAAAGTCATGAATTTGGTCGTAATAGTCAGTGATATTCTTAGCTCTTTCCTAGAGCTCTAATTTCCAAGGGCTTCTTTTATACTCATTTCCTTTACACAATATTTCAGCTGTTGTGGATTGTTAGAAAAGTTATCTCATTCCAATGGATACAGGATAAGCAAAAAGAGGCAGATTTCAATGGCTATGTTTAACCTGTGTGAATGGCACTTAATTTTTCAGTAGTTTTTTAGTTTTTTTCTAACACTTCCATTAAAGGAACCATTCTAAATAATGCAAATTATTCTGACAGAGGGAGCCACAGGATCAAGCGCAGACTGTCTGGTATCTGTTCCACTTATCTTGCATGCTGTCACCAGAGGAAAATTTTATAAACAAAGATTTTCCAGGATGTATTCCAGACTTGCAAAGAACAACACTATCTCCTTAGTCTCCATCCTTCCTCTGTGTCATTTGTTCTGTAGCTTGGGAGTACTGTATATTTTCTACTGCAAGTATGTGTTTTGCATGTTAGGACATGATCTAAAATTTATGCAAGCAGATTTTTGTACTGTGACAATTCTCACCTTTTACCAATCTCTCCTAAATGCATAGGAATGAACAGTCTGAATGGGGGTCCTTCTCCAAACATTGCTCCAAGCGGCAGAGAATAGAGCCATCTGCTGACTGGGAGGTACAGCAATGTCTCCCTTCTGGCACTCACAATGCTTTGGGACTTTATGTGCCACCTTCTGAACACCAGCATTTTTCACAAGTTTTTATTTTGGTAAGTGCCATACTTCACTGACACATCCTTGAGAAGGAAAAGACCTAACCCCCACAAGCTCCCAAGTGTGATCTTTTAGCTATTAATCACTGTGATCTAGAAAGGCTGTACCGAACTTTCTTCCAAATGTTAGGTAATGACTTATGTCCTCTCTAGTATTTAACTTAGTAGCTACCTAATGAAAATGTAGAGGTATGTAATAAATGACATAATACACAACAGAACTGTTTGCTTCAACACGTTTTATTTATTAAAAATACACAAACAATATCTCTTACACGTCTGGAGACTTCATGCTCCCATGGTTAAAGCAGAAATACTTTATTGCCAATAGTTTTAAAAGGCTGTATACAAGGCCATGATGAACCCAAAAATAGAAACCACTGGAGAAAATCACAGGTGCAAACAGAATGCAAACAGAATCATTGCACAGTACCAGCCACCTGACACTCTACCTGACATATTTCATATGAAAATGAGTAGTCCTGGGTCGTTTAACTAACGAGGGGAAGAAAGAAAAAAACAACAAAACAACAAAACTTAAAGAAGAATGCTCTACAAAGCAGCGTGCTTTGATCCTGCAGGCAACTTCATATTCCCAGCTCCTTTCCCGGATGAGGCAGCCGGAGCGGCCGCCAGCCCCCGCTGGGTGGCACTCAATAACCAGGCGTGCAGCGAGCGCCGTGTCCGTGCCCCGCTCCGTGTCCTCCCCAAGGGCGCTGCCGGCGGAGCTGCCCCGCTCCTGGCAATATTCTGAACCACAGCTGGATGTTTTTCATCAGCTTGCTCTTCACAATTGGCAAGTGCGGCACTGTACTTCTTTTGGTGCAATTGAATCGCAGGATGGAGACAGCAGCCCGTGACAGAACAAGGCACGGCCCCTAACAGCAATCAGCGCTTTGCTCATGACAGTCCGTCTCTCATATCAAAGCCTGACCTTTACTTCATCCCTTTGTTTCATGATAACAAGTCAGACTAAACTGACCTGTCAAACCTCCACAAAGAAGCTCTAATGCAGTTGTTGACCAAACCTAGTTTAAAGATACAGTGCTCAGCATAAAGAAATGGCGAAAGGCAAACCTTTTATCTGTTAGCACATCATAGTGCAGCCTCACAAATGCCAGCCTTTCAAGCCCATGTGCATTCTTCAGGACTCAAACCTAGTCTTTTAACAAACACTAACCGTAAAAAATCTTTCTTTAAAAGTTTCTCACTTTTTTTTGCAAACTTGTTTGAAGTGAACAGAACATCTGCAAAAACTCTCACTGGGAATTCAGTGCTTATGATTTTGCCTGCTAAAACATAGTGTCAGCATAGGCCTTTTTTTCCTACTTGTATGTTAAAAAACATAGTATGTGAACATGGAATTGGCTGCAGGAGGTCACGCTGAAGACCCATCTAGTCCTGCAGTGCAACACATTTTAATGGAGCAAACAAATACTGATGGCAAATTCTTGCAGTTCCTAGCAGCCTGGAGCTCAGGCACTCACACAGAGGTGATGTTTGTGCTTAATAGCCTTCAGTGTCTTTTTTGTTTATTTTGTGGGGGAACAAATAATGAATTTGTTTTATTTCTATTTTCTCAACATGAATACAATTTGCCTTTGGACATGCTACATGGCAATATGTTCCACATTTAAGTACACATTGCTTGAGAAGGGGTCTATTTCTGCTTTTTTTGAACAAAAGAAGTATTGCTGGATGCAAGTATGACACTGCAGTGTTACACACAAGGGGAGAAGTTTGACAGTTTTAAATCAGATGGGAGGGCTGCCTAACCAAACAGATTTATGTATGCTATTTTCATCATATATGATAAAAGGAGTCACAATTATTTTTATATCTTCTCAGAAGTCAGGTGATTACAGCATGTATAAGGCTCAGCTACAAAGGCTATGACCTTTAGAATCAAATTAGAATAATGTTTATCCAGGCATAAAGATGCTGTGAGGATAAAGATCATTATTTCAGGCCTTTCCAGACTGAAGGAGAAGTGTTATATTCATAATGACACATGGGAAGTACAGTGATATAAAGCACTGAGGTGAGATTCTGTGCCATGCTTGAGTCATCTTACAAGATCTTTAAATGTGAAGATAATTTTACACCTACCCAGTTCTGAGGATGTCTGTGCCTGAGGAGCTCTGCCTGTTAACTTAGGCTGTTTAAATCTCTCTGAGGTACTTAAAGGGTCACAACACTGCCTTGTATCATCCCCTCCTTCTAAAACTTTTTCTATGATACAACATACATGTTGTATATTTAAAGCCAACAAAAGGTTAAGTGTCTTTAAAGTGACTCTAGACTAAATCCATCAAGGAGCTCTGTGGGTCCTCCTGACAGCTTCAATCTTAGTGTATTGCTTCCTCTAGAAGTCAGGCCAGGGAAATTATGAGTAAACCTGCACTCTTAAAAGAATGGGGAAAAGAATGTTTATTTGAGAAAACCGTTTAAAGACTGGTGGTTGAAGGTTTTTTTGTAGAAAATACAATTAAAATCTAATGATAGAGATCTGGATGTTTCTTACATTTACTCGTGTAATTTTTAACAATGGAAAAGTGTGCCTTGGCATTTTTCCATTCTAAGGTCAGCCAGAAAGCTAGGTGCAGACTTAAAGTTTAAAATTAATTTTGAATAAATCTGTAAACTAAACTAACTGAGCCAAATTCCTTCCAGCTGGACCTATGTGAAGCCTGTTGAATTATGTCAACAAGGAAAAAAACTGACCTATCTTGTTTGTAAAATGTTGTGGAAATACAACAAATACATCAAGTAAACAGTTCCAGAAAGAGTGCAGCATCATCATCCAAAATATGTTCTAGGAAACATAAGGGTAGATAGTGAGCTGAAGACTTGCATCATGGAAAAAAAGCTAAATAAGGATTCAAATCTGTTCTAGCATATTTAGCCTTGCTGCTCTTATTTTTCTCTCTATTTAGGACAGAAGAAAAATCTACTTGCCAATCAGATATGATCAAATTCACCTCTGGTTTAACTTAGCTAGATTTAAGACCAAGACTGAATCAGTATTTTGGTTGCCAGAAGATGACAGAGAGTGGGCATGGGTAAAGTGCAGAATACAATTCTATCTCTACGTACTTCGAATATCCAAAACCAGTAAGAATACTTAGTGTTCAATGCATGGATTGAAAACACTCCAGTATCTACTTGCACAGGAGACCTGGTCTACTGGACTAACAGATATCCTGTTCTGTCCTCAGCTCCTGTGTGGTGCTACATCCCCTGGCAGGAGTTTCTTTTCAGGTCCTGCAAAGCCTGGTAAACCGGTGTGGGTACCAGAATCTGCTTTTTGCCAACTTTACAGCTGAGCCCTGGGGACCTGTAATTGAAGAGTTCTGAGAGGATGAGCCAGTCAATAATTCAAGAAGGCATCTATTTATGCTCAGCTTTTAGGCAAACCTTCTGTTAGCAAACAAAAATCAAGCAATGTTTAAACATACAGACCTAAACATGAAGCCTTAGATCTACAATAGTGTGACATTGCTGCTGCTGCATTGTGGTTTCTGACAGCTACATCATTTGACAATTTTCAGCCTCCAAGGCAGTGGTGACTGAGTTTGACAGCTCTCCAACTTCTCCATGGGAAGCCAGAACTAAAGGGGGCATATTCTCCCTTTTCCAAGCTCCACTATGTATCACTCGTGTTTACACATAGCTTTCCTGTGAATCAAGACCAGTCTGGTCCAAAGGTTTGCTTCCTCTTTCCCCAGGTCAGAGCCAGTCTGTTCTGTCAGCCAGACAGATTCTACACCCTTCTGTGTGCAGCTCCAGTCCAGCCTCTCCAGGTGGGTGGTTTGCAGACTGCATGCTGACCATCTGATTCAGGTCTTTGCAGTCAGGGTACGGTTATCTCAGCTCTACTATTTTTGTGTAACCATGCCAAGCAAACAGGTATTACACAATATTTCACTTCCTAAGTCAAACAGTCTTGTGATACGTCTGGGTACAAGGCAAACAGGACGCCTCACGTTTCTGCTTTAACTCAAGTAGACTTGTAGCATATTTAGGTACAATGCAAACAAAATATATTTCTCAGACAGGTCTTCTCACTGCAAAGCTATTTCTACTGAGTCTTGCTTCCTGACATTCTGGAGGGTAAACTAGGTGATCCTGCAACTGAGTACAGCACGACTTTCCTTCTTTTGTCAAATCACCTTTTACTCAGCATGGTGCTAGTCACTGACTCATCTGAGAACAGCCTCTACTCCTCCTCTACCTGAGTCACTGTAAGCTGCCTTCTCCTATCAGGCAAAAGATAAACGTGCATGTAAATGTTGGGTTTTCTTATTTTTTTAAAAAAAAAGAGGAATAGGTCATTCATGTGCTTAAATGTTAAGATGATGATTGTACACTTCTCTGACTTACAACTTGGTAGAAGTAATGATTACTTGTTTAATGAGGGTTGGATATAAATACTAGAGGGAATTTATAATCTCTTGTTCTTCAACTGTGAACCACAGCAGATGGTTTCAGTCTATGCAGATTAAGAGCAAAGTAACACATTTTGTATTTCCATAATAAATAAGAATAACTTAACACCAATTACAGTTAGATTGTGCAAAATAGGAAAGACAGCATTCCAAGCAGTGAACATCTACTGATTTGCGCAGATTTGGAGATAATAAATACTACATTTGGCAGTTTAGAATCATCCACAGCACAAATGGATGAGAAACTGTGAGAGAGAAGAATGAATCTGCCAAAACTGGGATTTGGTTCTCCTTTACATCACTCTTCCACTCAACTCTTTACCGTAATTTCCAACATAGCTTTTTTGTTAGAACAAGTTTAGTAACTGGAACAGTTCCTCTGAGTAAAGTTCCTCTTACATCCTATGTCATCACCAGGAGGTTAAATCAAAACATTAAACAGGAGAGGACAGATGGGGAAGTGCAAGAAAATGACACATCAGTACCCATCAATGTGTCTGGTACCAGTTCCAGCAGTCTTAAGTGCTGTCATCAGAGTAAAGAAGAACTTTAACAAGGAATTTAAAGGTTGTATTAGATATTCACACACATAGGAAATTTCTCACTAGTGAGCAGCCCAGGGCAAACATGAAACAACTGGGCAATGCATGTTGTAATAGGAGATTCTCCACAGAATCCACCTCAATCAGACCTGTACGAGGGCCTGCCCAGGAGCTCCCATGCATGTGGGTTTTGTTCATGGCTCACCATTCTGTGGCCCAGGTGGCTGAACTGACGCCAAACATGAGCTATTGGCAATTCCAAGCCATGTGGTCTCTTGTCACTGTACAAGGACAGTGTCCAAGATGAAGAGAGACCATCCCCGGTATGACAGCACCTGCAGTGCAGGCAGGCATTTCTGTTGATGAGTTAGTGCCAAGGTAGGTCCTTGTTTACCTTTGGGGAATGATTAACAGTTATCAAGTACAGTGCAGATTGGACCTCAGATTTTGTCAGGCAGGGTCCAGGATGCAAAATGATTCCGGGGGTCTTTGCTGGTCCCACAGTTCATGATGTCACCCAGTTTCTGACACAAAATAGCTGTTGTACAATTGGATCAAAATAATTACAGGGGTTAAATAGAAGAAAGTGTTACAAATGCAGCTTGCCTTGAAATGAAAAACAATCCTTTGGAGAATAAAGGAAAGTCAGAACTTTCCTGTATTTTGTGGCCAAATTTAGGGAAACAGTGTTTGCAGCAATATTCTGAATGGCTGTGAACAGGGAAAGATTGAAATCACTAGGACGTTTGTTCAGGAGAGAGAAAAGAATGTAACAGTGCCAGAAATAAATAATAGACTTACATGACAGCAAAGCACAAGGGCAGAAGCTGAATTAAACTGGGGATTTTCTTGATGAAACCGCAGATAGGGGAGAGATGTAAGATGTAAAGAGAAAAGATGATAAGGCAATAAACAGGAAAGGCTGTTCAAAGGCACTATTTTAATATGGGAGGGGTTAAATCATGCCTGGATCTGTGAAGAAGACAACCCAAAGAAGAGTGACTAGAAGGCTGACGATGATTAAAAATAGTGTGATGAGTGGGCAACAGAAACTAAAAGAGGATGAAATGAAGCTCTTAGGAACATGGTCAGAAGAGGAAGACAAATGGGAAATTTGAAATCTCACCGTCTACAATGGCAGGAATAGCAAGCTGTAGACGGGTAAGGGCATATCGCTTTTTGGGTCTGGAACGTGACTCCTCTGTCTCCTCTCATGCTCTGCAGTGTGAGCATGAATCACTGTGTCAGCCTTCATGAGAAAAGAAGGGCCCAGGCTCTGGCAGTCACACTGTTTCACCTGGGCTTGATGCTGGGTCGCAGAAAGGTGTCAATGAGCAGGGGACACAGCTGCTGGAGATTCTCCTGTTGTAAGCAGGACCTGTGCACCAGGACGCTCCTGTAAATGTGGCAGCAATTCATTTCACCACAGGTATCAGAAGTGTGGAACAGCTGGATTCTAACAATCCACTGAGGTATCAAATCAGCACATCTATTCCCAATGCACTTAATTACCCTCGAAGCTTTGGATATAAGACAAATGCAATTCCTGTGTTTGTAATTATTATCCATAGAACTGCAAAGGTAGCTCTGAGTAGGAATGCATGTTTTGGTTTACATCAGATAAAACAGATTCCTTCCCTGAGGATCCACTTTGATGCAAGGGAAAGGCTGACCTGACCTGGTGATAGCAAGAGCCATGCCAACACAAGCATTAAGTCCCGCAAGGACCATCCAAGGTGAACAGATCAAATACTAAAGAACACTTGAAAAACAGTTTCTGGTCATCTAGGATGGTGTCTATGTAATACTCAGCAGAAAATGTTACTGAAATATAGTATAATTATTATAACAGACAGAATAGTAGATAAGGATGGCAGAAACTTACTGTGCCCTACGATACCTGACAGAACGAGCAGCATTTGTTTTTAGATGAGATGCTAATGCATTAGAAAGTCAGTGCCTTAAAAGTCTTACTAGTCAAAGTAAAAACAGCCCTTTAAATTGCATAATAACAACAACTGCATAATAGTAATTTGACCGGAAGCCAAATTAATTCCTGGTAGAATTTTGCGGCCTTTAGGGACAAAATGAAAATGTTGTCTCCTTTCATGCACACATTCATTGTGTTGCATTTTTTTGTTACTATTTTTTGTAACCTCAACCCCAAGAGGTGTAATGCATTTTAATTTCTCTTTAAGTAGGTCACTGGTTTTCCTTTTCTGAACTGCCCTCTTTCTAAAACAACTTGTAGTCTAAACCTTTATTTATTCTCTTTAAAAGGCGGGGGGGAGGGAGCTCCACAGAAATTTCAAATCTTTTTTGGCAATTCTACTGTATTCCACTTTAACCTCACCCACTCAATACCCACCAGGCTGTTCTCATGTTCTTGCATTTCCATCTGCTAGTCCTTCACAGAGAAGGATTTGGGGAAGAAGACATCCCAGAAAGATTAATCTGCATGCTGCTGAAAAGAGGAAACTTGTTCTTAAAGACCATGACAAAGCAATGCAACTTGTTACTAAAGCTGTCACCATTTCTGGTCATGCAGGATCTTCGTAAAAAGACAGTGCGTTACTGTCCATCAGGAGCTTAAAAGAAAGCAGCCTAAAACTGCATCCAGTTATGGACTTCCTGTATTTGTCTCCACTGAAAATTAGTTACCTCTCCTCCCACCTCCTGGAAGACTTTCAGTACTTGGTAATACAATAACTCTCAAAACAATCATTTATTTACCCAACATGAGGTAGGGAGAGACCTCAGTGAGGGATTGACAAGAATTACAGTGCATGCAGGGAATAGCTGTGTACAGGGGGGATTCACCTCTGCTGCCTGAAAGTGGAGAGAGAGAGTGCCTTGGTAAATTCTGAGCGTGGGATGCCACAGGCTGTAACATTGCTGGTTGCATTAGGTCTGCACCCTAAAACCCAGATTACAAATCAAAGACCATGCCACAGGGACTATTGTGTTACTTGGATCTTGTGAAAGCAACATTCAGACAGCGATCTCTGCCAACACAAGATATGAGGTTCACAGGCACTGTGGGAAGAAGATATAAATAATAAATGAGCTAAATAATGACGGCTAGCTGTACCTAATTATAGTTCTAGATGCCCTTTTGAATAAAGAAAGTTCAAAGCTGCTGCAAAAAGAGGCTGATCCCTCTTCTGAATGGTGTTTGAACTTCACAAATTATTAACACGAGAAAGTGAGATGCCAATGGAAGTCACACCAGCCTGTCATAGTCCTGTTGAAGAGACAAGCAGTGTCTCTTACAGCAATTTATTTACACATTAAAACATTCTTCAGCTTAAATTAGTATGTAGCCTGAATACAGAAGCAATGCAAGAATTAAAATTAAATTGTGTACATTATTTGGAAGATGTTCTTCCTTACAGCTTTTGCTACCTGACTTGGGAGACTAATTTAGGAAAGTAGCTCTTCAGACTGTATGTAGGGAGTGCAAGGGTCAGTTAACTTCAGAAGGAGTGCATGTTCCTAGCCTGGGCATTTAAGCATCTAATGTTAAGTGTATGAATGTATTTACCTCCCCATCCCTCTCTATTCAATGAGAATTTTTTCTATGATGCAAATTAGAGATTATGAATGCCTGATCACCATGAACTGAATTTCTGTCCAATTAGAAGAAAAACACAGCCCATGGGATAGGAGGCCAGGTTGGTGGGTTTGTGTTCTTTTCCATCTCTTGGTGATTTCTTGTGGCTAATTGGGCGTCAGTACACATTTTCCACATTTTTCTATCTGCAAAATAAATTAAATAATTCTTAATCACACTCTAAAAGAAATCTTCATCTTTGGATAACAAAGTGTTAATTATATACTAAATGTAATTATTTCATTCCCAGCACAATTATCTATCTGTATGGGCACATTTAAGTTATCATTACATATTTCTAAATAATTTGAGTAGTATCTTAAATAAGGATTCTTTTTAAACTTTAAGTGCATTTACACTTTCACACATAACATGAAATGTACTTCCATATAGAACAGAAATTTCAACTGCTACAGCATATTGAAACAACTGCATTTGTAAACAGTCCAAATACAATCAAGGGACTTATAAAAGTGTACAATACCTTTGGGCAAATAGTAAACAAAAGTAATTATGGGTTGTTTTTATTCCATGTTCCATGTACCTTCTCATTTTCTTTTCAGTCTCTGTCCTCTTGTAGTTATTTCTCTGAAGAAAAATATTCTGCAGAAGCAGTTCCATGTACAAGCTCTACACTACCCATACAGTCATCTTTTGTTGGAGGAGTTCCTTCTGTGATGCCAATAAATATCCATTCTAATTTTTACAGTTCTCCAAGTGGGTGTGCTAAACAAGCAGGCAGTTCATTGGCTGCTTTGTCTTTACTTTGCTTACAGAAATGGGTCTCAGATCATATTTTACACTAATTTTGCTGTTAGTACATATAATTTTTTGATTAATTAATCTAACCTATCAAAAGGATAACAACAGTTTTTCATCTGAAACACTCCTGGGTATAGAGGTCAATTTTCTGTACAGTGTTGCAGCATGAAGATTGCAACTGAGAATGTTTTGTTTTCCAATGTTTTAAGGTTTTAATTATTTAATATGATCTCTTGTGTTTGTCCCCTGTGTTTTCATACTTCCTAAAATAGATCACTGTACTGGTTAAATACGAACATACTACTGTATAAAATTAAAAAAAAAAAAAAACTAAAGAAAGACCAAAGAGATCATAATAGCCTTTAATTTTTCTCTTTTACATAGTTGACAGCAGAGCTGATTGAAGGTGTATTAATGGGATAAAAAGCCTGTGATACCATTTGATATCTTGTAGGTTCTCTCTAGATTACTTGCTTTCAAAAGAATCTCTTCAAATGGCTTGCCAACATTCAGAGTCCCCACGCTGCAAATTGCTTACTATTTATATTACTTAATGTTAGAGAACATATTTGTGGATGCCCCATCGCTGGAGGTGTTCCAGGCCAGGTTGGAAGGGGCTCTGAGCAACCTGGCCTAGTGAAAGGTGTGCCTGCTCATTGAAGGGGAATTAGCACAAGATGTTTAAGGTCCCTTGTAACCCAGACTATGCTATGATTCTATGATTCTAAAATAATAAAAATCAAATGTTTTCAAGTACGATTGGTTAATATTACTTGTACTGCTATGGCTGGAAGTATGGCTTTTGAATGTTAGAAAATATACAGTGAATACCTGTACATATGTACATGAATAATGGATTAAATGTTAATGAAAGCTGATTTGTTTATTTTTGTATTTCAAAATGGAGAGTAATGTAACAATCATTAAATATCCCTAGTATTATTTCCATTTAAATCAAAAGCCTGAAAGCCATTATTTGGCATAACGCATACTGGTAGAGAAACCAAATAACACAGGAAATAATTATTTGATCGCAAGAATAATTGTGTAGCCTACATTTGTGGAAAATAATATAATTCCCTATATGTCCTTTACTTGCCCATGGAATTGGAGCTTGTGTGGCTCCTGGGGACAGGGTGCAAGGTTTCAGAAATAGGTGGTCTGGCTATTTCTGACCTGTCTTTGCACACCTTCCCCATACAACTATATAACCCACTGCATTTTCAGACACTTGTCAGAAGAGTAAACACAGGGAGTCTTTTCTTCCTTGTGAAGCTTCCCTCGTTGATGGGTCACACTGGAAAAAGAGTTGTCTGAAATCACTGGGTGCATAAAAGACCTCTTAGGTGTCACTGGTGGCTTGAGCAGCTGTATGCACACATTTCACAATGCTACACCAGGCCCTGCGTGTGCAGAGCTTTGCCACTGCAGTGCATGGAGTAGGTAGACAACAAAAATTCAGTGGGCCACCCTCCAGATCGCTGCAGGTGCTGGACTCCCATCCAAGGCCACACTGTTTTCTCAGTATTGTCATCTCATAAATAGAATGATTTTAAATTATAAAATTATTCCAATTTTTTTCCTTGTCTAGTAACACATTTATGAAGTGCAACTGGAAAACACATATTGGGCTAACATATAATTAATAAATTACTGTGATTATACATTTTATGGTCTAAAAATGAATGTTTATTAATTTTTCTGCACAGGAACAGTCCCTGAATCTAATAATATACATGGCCTCTGCTATTCTTAGATTATATGCCTGGGGCAGATTCTCATCACGATACAAAAACTCAGCAACAGCATTTGTAATCTGTGCTTGAACATGGATTCACCATTATACTTGCTCTTCTTTAGGCAGTCTTTTAAGTGCTTTAAGAATTCACCTCAAGGAAGCATACAAGTAGAGAAATGAGGTTTATGGGCAAGTAAACAGTTAGTGAAAACAAATCAATGAAAATATCAAATATTGGCAGCAGCACTTAAATAAAAAATGCTGATAGTATCTCTCAGCATTGAGGAAACTAAGAATAAGGAGCAGGAAGACAACCACTGACTATAGTGAAGCCAAATGTTAAGGGCAGTAATCTAATCAGAGCTAGTACATCTTGCCTGATCCTCAGTGCAAATGCAAAGTATTCTGTTAAAAGGACATTAATTACAAGAACAGATGCCAAATACGTAAGTACATGTATATACATATCCCTGTATGTATACATGCAATTATCTGAAAGAGTAACAAGTATCCTCAAATGTTCTAATATGTGCACTGCTTTGTGTTTTGAGTTTTCTCTAGAGCTATTTGTCAAGATGTCCCATGGCACTTGTCTCACCATATACGCAGGTTTATTTACAGAAGCCCTCCAGGTGCACCTACATAGGCATGGCCACTGTGGTTCTTTCTAACCCAGCCTTTTGTCCAAACAAGTGCCCTGATGGATCATTTAATCAGTAGAAATTCATAAATAATCATGAAATATTTTTAATGAAATTCAGTTTGCTGTAGTGTAGTTAATCCTGCCTTTTTGAATGTTTATATGAAATAAAAGAGGGTCTCTCAACAGAAGTAAGCAGATGAAAAAATAAATTAATGTTTTGGATGAAGAAAAACACTGTAAGGAAAGCTGAATTTTTGTTCTACTGTGCATTTAGTAAAAATACTTGTTACTCACAGTGTCAGCTAGCAAATCATCTGAGTTTTTGTAGAAGTGAAATATACATGGATAGATTTTCACTGTGAAATTCATTAAATTAATAAGGCTACCCCAGCCTTATTTTCATGATCCTGAAAGCCAGGGTAGATGAGAGGGTGGGGGACTGCAGGGGAGATTCCTCCTCAGAGAGAAGGAGGACATTGGTATTGGAATGTCAAGAGGTATTGGAACATCAGGTGATGCTTTGCCAGTCTGCAATGTTAAGGACTCACTTGAATTAAAGTTTTCCTTCTTAGTTGTTTTTCGAAAAAATGTCAATTTATTTTACAGTGAAAAAGCTACATTTGCACTCCTCATCACAAAACCTGAACGATCAAGGCTCTGCACAAGGATGAACCTGTGAGCCACGCTCCTAACAACCTGGTGCATCTAAGGAAGAGCCTTTTACATCTAGGCCAGAGAAGCTGTCGGATGCCCCATCTCTGGAAATGTTCCAGGCCAGGCTGGATGGGGCTCTGAGCAGCCTGGTCTAGTGGAAGGTGACCCTGCCCACGGCAGGGGTTGGAACCAGATGATGCTTAAGTTCCCTTCCAACCCAAACTATTCTGTGATTCTATGATCTTCAGTTCCAGCATTTGTACTCTATTAACTGGATTACGGTGTCATATGACAATGTTTATCAGAGGCCAAAAAGACAATCAATGTTTTCTGTTTTTCCTGAAGGAGGACAAGACACAGGTGCAAGCAGTTCAAACATTAAAACCCCAAACAACTCGGTAGAACGGTGGAAAACGCAGAGCTGGAAAAGCCCCTCACTAGTTCCTGTAATTCTCCGGTGTTCATTAAATGCCCTTGTTTCCGAATGAATTTGTGTTTTCCGTGCTGGTGCGTGTCACGAAAGGCTAAAACTCCACTGCACATCCTCCCCCAGCCCTTGCAGTCGGGCTGTCCCAGGGCACACGAGCGCCCTGAGGGCCGGGAACGGCGCACGGCGGGCGGGACACCGGGATGGCTCCGGCTCCCAGAGCGGGCAGGGGGCCTGGGGATAGGTGGGTGCCTGGAATCCAAGCCTAACTACCACGGACCCACAGTCCCGGGTCTTCTGCAAAGACAGCCTGGTCGGCTCAGTCTTTGTAGCAGCAGATCACGCAGTTGCACCTGCAGTGTAATGTCACGGGATGGCTGCAGTCTCTCCCTGTCATATGACCTATCCTATCCCTGGCAGTGTTCAAGGCCCGGTTGGATGGGATTCTGAGCAGCCTGGTTCAGTGGAAGGTATCCCCGCCCATGGCAGGGGGTTGGAACGACATGATCTTTAGAGTCCCTTCCAACCCAAGCTATTCTGTGATTCTACTTCAAGAAGCCTCAAAATTGTTCAAGAATTAAGTATAAAAATAAACGGTAAAATTATCAAATCTTAGTAATACCGGCCAGAATCTAGTAATCTTGATCTGTTCTGGCGTGGCAGAGAGTACAGAGAATAATTGAACAGAACTTGCATATGGGTCTGTGTTCTGTTGATACTTCTTCAGGTTTGTGTTTACATTTGTCTGCTTATACCAGTTCTCAGTGTTTGGTTCAATAAAAGCCGAAGAAGCATGTAAATGCTTACTGGAGAAGAACTTTCGCGATAATGGTGGTTTCTGCAAACTTTAAAGCATATAGGATATAAAGTCACAAATTGGGAAATTCTTCATGAAATGTTGGATGACAGTTTATGTTCAAGGCACTTAAGTAATAGTAGAGTTAAATCCTTTAATTTCTACATTGTTTGAATTGGTCGAGGTGGGAGTCAAGAGATTTCTCTCCTAATAGTAGAGAGCCCTTAACAGTCTTTTCTTGACTTACTTTAAATTATTAGTGATGGCAGTAGGTTTACAGTTAGAATGGAAGTCAGACTGGTTCTAAAAACAGCCACTAGAAGTATGTGAATTATTAACACTGTATTTTGTTTATAGGTAAGACAGATCCGATACTTGCATGGAACAGCAGAACGCAATGCCACTGGAGCCTTATTTGTGGTAAGTAATCTGCTTTACTGTAAGGGGGATGGGTCAGAAGAGTTTGCATGTGCTTTTTCAAATCTGCCTAAAAGCTTCTGATGGGCAGAACTTTGCTATAGAAACCCACTGGCATTTACAAAGAAGAGGTTTTTTCAGTAGAACCTTTTACTAGAATTGTAATGGAGTATCAAAAGGTTTTGCTTTAGTTTTTGGCCCTTGTGTTTCTTGCCTTATATAGTGAAAATTCTCAGTAATTTTTATAGGATTGCAGATGAGACTTTGCTTAAATTTTTTTTGATTGTAAACCAGTTTTTACTTCATTTATTTTAGTTGAGTTTGTAATTGAAACTTGTTACACTTTTGGCAGGTGCAGTTTCTTGATTTCTGAACTTTGCAGCAGAATTACCCATGGGCTCAGGTCCTAGCTGTGTTTACAGAAGTTGAAAATTACAGTTCTTGTTCATGTTCTGTTTGATACAGTATGTTGCACAATGACTCATAATTGAGGCCATTAAGCATTATCATGGTAGGCATAAACAGTAGTCGTGATTGCAAAAATAGAAAGCTCTATTTCTATGAATTTAAGTGTGTAAAGCAGCTGTGTTGTCTGTCTACCTCAGAAGAGAACCTGAAGCATCTCAAGAGAGGTGTAGTTTGCTCTCTGCCATTCTGCTCCATTCAGAGCTTTAGCTGGTCTGCAGTTTAACAACTGAATAGTCTGGCATTTTCCCAACACTTGCTAAAAATCAGCCCTTTACAAGAGAGTTGACCGCTGTTGAAAACAGCTGCTCAGGATTTTTGGGCATGATGATGTTGTCCTTGCCCTTCTGCAGCTGTCTCTACAGGTTCAATCATAAAATTAATTTAATGGGATTGCAGTATGTGCTTCATATACTTTTCCAGAAATCTGAGCAGGAATTGGTGATTTACAGGGTGAGAGCTGGTATTCAAGGAATAGAGGAAATGGTGTAGTCTGACAATTTAGGAAACTTCAAGTGTAGTTGGAGGTTGTCGAAGACAGGTGAAAGGTGTCTCTGGCAACGTAATGGCTCTTGATGCCTGGCATATGAAGCTAGATAGCTTTGTAATACAGGCATTTTTCAAGGTTTATGTAATTGTTTAAGTTACTTGCTGCAGGGAGCAGCCTGATAACAGAGAAAGGGAAGTAGAAAAGCTGAGTGTTGCAGATGTTTTTTTAATAGCATCATTGATTACTATTATTCTGCAGCAGAATTTTTGCTAGAGGAGCATAGGAACTTGGTTCTGTGGCATTGTTGATTTTGATTTTGGTTTTTTTGGTTGGTTTGGTTTGCTTGTGGGTTTTTTTGGTTTGTTTGTTTGTTTTTTCCCCTCATTGTTTTTTATTAGGGTGATAATCATTCTTCTGTGAAGTAAAAGGGAATGGGAAGAAGACAGTTGGATGTCACTGTATGTGTATGTAATTGTTTGCCCTAACTAAATTTCAGATGATACTTAAAATGGCAAATTTCAAGGGAAACATGTCCTGCTGGTTTGAGACAAAGGCATTATTCATGAAGTGTTTATATACAGTTAGAAAATGGGACTCCCCCTGGATTTCTCTAGAGGAAAAAAAAAAATCCAAAAGTTTTTTGGGTTTGGGGGTTTTTGTGTTTTTTTTTTTTTATATTACAAGCATAAGAACTGCCAAACATTTGTTTAAGAACTACTTGTGGAGGAATAATGGACTTACTTGAGAGTAACTCAAACCTGTTGTGATGGTCCTCTTTCTGTGTTAGTTTACACACAAATGTCTTGGGTTTGTTTTACAAAGCTTACTGCTGCTGCTTCTTGCACTTTTCCTGTATGAAATCTGTATGTGAGGAGGGGAAGTGCATGCAGTGTATTAGCTTTGTAACAGCAGGCTAGCAAGGGACCTAGTTGTCATAAAATCTAGTATTAAAAGGCATTTCTGATTTCCATGCCTGTGCTTCCCTTTGCAAACATGTTACATGTTAGCAGAAACATACAGAAATAGGAGAACTAATACTGAAATGCTTTTATATTCTGAAACACCCAGAAAGAGCCTTTCTCTCAACCATTAAATTCAACCAGGTGTTGTCACAGGCAGCTACATCACACTTCCAGTGAAAGGACATGAAGTACAAAATTAGATAGATTGTTTGCCTGTAGGAATGTAAGAGCGGTGCTCCAAATCTGTAATTTCTGATGACTAGAGATGGCCTGATTCTAGAGATATTGACTATTATTATCTTTCTTCATTGAAACCTGCATTCTCTATACTTGACATTTACCTGGTTTTAGCCTTAACAGCTAAAACTTAGCTCTTCTACTTTGTGGTTTTCAATACATGGACTGAGTTTCCTTAACACATCAACAGCCCTGATGTGGGCTTTGTCATGGGGCTGCACAGGAAGTTCAGCACAAAAGGCTAAAGAATTGCTGTATTCAAGTTTTAGTTACTTCTGAAGATGGTCAGTGAAATAATTGGGTTTGGGAGCACTTCCACCATTCTTAAATTAAGGGGTATTATATCTTGACTTCTGTTGGAGTAGTGAATGCAGGATGCCTTTAGAGGAGGAGTAATACATTTTTTTCAGTGCTGATTTGATAGGAATTCTGAACAAGTTGTTGCCCTAAACATCTTCCCTGCAGACCATACAGTTCTCTCATTTTGGTTTACAGTGCTTTGGACTGGTGTTTACCACAGGGCATAGGTCAAGTTTCAGGCCAACCTTTTTTCAGTATACATGGAAACTAAATTATTCTAATTATTCTGTTGTAATTCTTCAGTTCTCTTTAATAATTTTCTCTGTCAAGACAGATGATTAGGTCACTGGGAAAAAAGAAAGAGTAATAATAAAACAACCCAGGTTGGTGTAGCAAAAAGAATGTGAGGAGACCATTCAGCAGTCTTGGTGCCTTCCATAGGAGTGCACTGGCATCTGTGGCTTGGGTAGCTTTGCAGTAAAAGTGTTCCCATTTTAATAGGTTCTGTTCTGTAATAGAGATGTGATACAGATATGAACAGAATTAAGAGACTGGGAAATTGGGGAGCATGAGAAGAGACTTGGAAAAATGCATGGATAGTGTTTGACCTTCCTTTTAAGCAAATTACTGTAGTTGGTAAAGACTTAGTTGTTGGTACTTAGTTTGTGTATGGAGGAAGCCTTAATACAGTGGTTTCTTTTCATGAGCATACGAGAAAAGAATGGGACTGTTAGAGAAGAGAAGATAAGGCTTGGGGAGGGATCTTAACAATGTCTACAAGTACCTGGAGGGTGCAGAGAGAACAGTGCCTGGCTCATTTCAGTGGTGTCCAGTGACAGGACCAGAGGCAATGGCCTCAGAGAACATCAGGCAACGCTCTTTCACTGTGAGGGTGACAGAGCACTGGCACAGGCTGCCCAAAGAGGTTTTGAAGTCTCCATTATGGAATATATTCAGAAGAAGCCAACTGGACTCAGTTCTGGGCAAGCAGCTCTGGGTGTCCCTGCTTGAGGAGGGGAGTTTGACCCAGATGACTTCCAGAAGCCACTTCCAAATTCAACCAGTCTGTGATTTAACATAGTACTGCTCTTTACAATACAGTGTCCTTGCTTCTGATCTTGCTCTCCAGAATCTGTATCCTAAAAAAACGTGGAAATGCACTTGCGTCATTTAGGAGCACATCAGTGCACGCAAGTCTCAGATAAATTTGCACATTGTCAGACAAATGTAGTACTAGTGAACGTGATAAATTCCTAACTGCTCACGAGTCCTAGAAGTGTGTAATCTCTTGATGAAAACTATTAAATTCTCCATGGCGCAGAATTAGATTAAGCCCTTTCAGGAAAATGGAAAACATAAAAGGTGGCGTGATCTTATTTAGTGCTCATCTCTGCTACAGCCTTTACAATATATCCTGATACCTTGCTACAGCTGCCTCTGTAGCTTCCCTATAAAGTCTTTATTATTCCTCTTCACATGTAGAGCATTTAAGAGTATCAGTTTAGAGATGATACACTAAAAAGAACAGCTGCCCTAAACAAAGAGAGATACTTTAATAAATCAAATACATTTATTTGCAAAAGCCATTGAGATGAATTACAACTCTTAACTGTCAAATAGCTACGGAAGGCAAAATAATAGCAAAATAGGCTTGCAGATTGAAAAGGAAAAGTTAAGTTATGGAAATACTTATGCAGCTGAGACATGGCAAGGTCTGTAAGGGAAAAAAATAATAAAAGTTGTACAGTATTTCCAATCAGTTTTTCCTCCATCAGCCTCTTTTTGAGAGCTCTCATTAAAATTGGTAGAAAACCCTTACCAGCACTACATGGGAGTCATCAAATCCTTCATCTGGAAGGGTCAGTCTAAAATAATGGGAATCATGCTCCTAAAAGCTGTTTTATGTTATTTCGTAAATCACACAATAAGCAATAAATTAAAGCTTAATAAAATATTAGCATGTTCAATCAGTCATTGTTCTGTAATTCCTGTTCTTATCGGAAAGTCATCCTTGGTGGAGAAATATTTATCAACTGTACTTTTATACTGGACTTGAAACTGTGGTGAGGGCACATGCTTTCAAATCGATGGTGGCAGTTGTATTGTCTGCTTTGGGATATAGATGGGATAAGCAAAGGTAATCCCTGGACAGACCAACAGATATAATTGAAGTATTTGCCCTTGCAATATTTCCATATTAAAATTTCTAAATCCAAGAATAGCTGTGGACCACATATGTTCTAAGTCCTTCACTGATGATAGATACTTCACTTCAGTATGCAAGTGTCTTGAAATGTTAAGGTTTTTCATTAAATCCTTTGGTGCTTAATAAGAAGAGTGTAGTGGCAACTACAAAGTCACCCTCAGTTACTGGAGGAAATGATCAAAGTGGAAGTCAGTGGAGGGGGCTTTTTTGTTCTGAATACACTTTTAAAGCTTTTATTATTAGCTAGTTGTGGATTACTTTTAACATCAAGCCTCAAGTATAGCATGTATTTTCCCACAAATTTGCCATTTAATTTGAAACTTTCTCAGTTTGAAAACTGTAAAGTTTGGAATTAAACTTAACTATAGGTATTTAAAGGAAACCATAATGAGCTGCTTAGAGACAGCTAAACATCTTGTGCAGGAACTTTTTCTGGTGGAAAAGGATTTTCATCAAAACTAAGATTTTTTAATAGGAAAATATTACTTTTTTCAAGACCTCCAAATTGTATTTCCTGAAAATAGAAGAAATAATTTAAATTCGGTGTTTCCCTAGAAGACCGCCTTAAAAACACCTTGATAGAATACCTTATTTTAGAAATATTAATTCAAAATTCTGCTTCTTCCATTTTGATTCAGAATTGTATATAAAATGAAAACATTGGAATCCATTACAAATCAAAATAATATGTTAAAATGGATTAATAATGTGTTTGAATGTACAAATGTTTTAATTCTACAGCAAGTTTCTTGATGGATTTTGAAGTTTTTTTAAATTAATGTTCACGGTAAAAGGAAAAATGGACTGTTGTTTTTAATTTCTTGTTTATTAAGGTGTTAACCACAGTATTCTTACTATTGTAAATTTGAACATAATTGTCAAACTGCATTAACAGTGTAAAAAATAAGAATTTTGATAACAACACCGTACATTTTCTTAATATATAATTTCATGTATTTCTCAATAAATCATTTTTAATAGGAAATAACAGGAATGCATACTGATTTTTAAGAGTGATTAAATAATTGCCAATATTTTTGATAACTTTCCCAAATATATTTAATCACTTTAATACTGTGAAATTTTTATGTGGAATATATAGTTTTTATTCAGCAGCTCAACTGTAACTGTCTAATAAGAAAGTGTTTTACAGCTGTAAATATGTCCTGAATAATTTCCTACCAACACATTTTTACATGTTTTTCTTCTTTTCCTAAAGCATAGAGACAGTCCTGAAAACAATCCAGATACTCCATTTGAGTTCACACCAGAAAACCTGAAGGTATGCAGACCAAAAAGAAGTTCAATACACAGACCTTGTCTTTAGATCAGTACTGATTTGTTTTCCTTCTTTCCGTTTAAAAAGCGAATAGAAGCGATCATAAACAACTACCCAGAGGGACACAAGTCTGCAGCTGTCATGGCAGTACTGGATTTGGCCCAAAGACAGCATGGATGGCTGCCCATATCAGCCATGAACAAGGTATTTAGTGTTTAATTATCTTTCAAGCGTAATTTTACTGTTTTCTTTCAATATCTTACTAGAATATTAACATTAATTAATCAAAGCTTACTAATGTGGGAATTTACATGTGGCACAGAAGTTTGAGATTTCCCTATGAGACTACATTTTTAAAAATAAAAGGGAAAAGTAATGCAGGAAGGTCAGAGCTCTGTTACATAATATTAGCCCATTGCTAGAAACTACACACAGAACAAAACAAAAATCAGGTAAAACCTATTCAGATAGGCTCTTCTTCCAGAATGATCCTAGAATTAGGAACAGAATTGATTTTGTTCACTGCTGAATTTGGGGAAACAAAAAAGAAACCTAATGTCAATGGAGTTTTCTTCCTCCCAGATTAATGGCACTTCACACATTGCCTGGATTATACTTAATCTCCAGGCCTGTAAAGACTCTGCAGAGCAGTGTTAGCGTCGTAAATGTCAAGGAGTGTTGGGTAGCACCTCACACAAGTGCCAGGAAGACTTGTCCGGTTAATTATTAAAATTCTTTCAAAATAAGCAGGCAAACAATTACACTGCTCCAAAGTGAGAGGCTGCATGACAGTAACCAAATACCAAGAAATAAAAAAATCTTGTTTATATTCATTTGAATAAATCTATTGTACTTTGTGTTACAGTCTGGCATATCATCAGTTTTAAAACGTAAAGTTTTAAATTCACTTTAAGGTGAGAATTGTGAGTGTAGTGGCCCCAACAGTGAGCATTAGAGAAATTACTGAAGGAGTTAAATGAGCATTTAAAGAAAGGCAGCTTATGTCTGATACAGTTTCTACAGCATAACATAAAAGCCTCAAATCTTCATTAATGCTGTCAGTGTATTTTTGTTTATGTTTATTTAAGTTTCAGGTTGATACTGTGTTTAAAATGATCTTAAGGCTTTTAAGTGAACAAATATTTTCCATGATTTGTTATTTGCCTGCTATAGAAACTGGCACATAAAACAGTTACACTATTGAAACCAGAGCCAGTTCTCAACTTGAGCAGTTTGCCAGGGTTGCAGGTTAATGAGGTCAGGGATACTTGCACCAGAACTGGCTCCTGGAGATCATGCTTCACTCCCTACTTATTAGGCTGTGAGAGGAATCTGCAGATGTAGCCCTGGTGTGTCACAGAACCTGAGGGAGGCCTGCTGTATACAAATTAGGTGACCATGGTACCAGCTTACAAGTATTCTTTACCAAAAGGCTTATATGGATTAATGTGGGCATGCTCGTACGGGTTTGTTCATCCACACAGCACAAGTGCCATGTGAGCTGGAGTTGCAAATGAAAGCCCAAACCCAAGTGACTCCTCGCATCCCCTTTCTGACAATAGATGATGGAGGGGAGCTGACTCAAGCTCCTCGCAGTGCTGATCCATGGTGTCTCTGCTCGAGCAGGGTGATGCCAGTCAGACTAACTCAGGTGTCTGGTCTTGGCACTTGGAATGCATTTGTGCTTTGATACCCACCCCCAGCCTCTTACTTATTTGTTACTGCAAACAGGACAGGTCCCTTCACTGGAGTGGTTTGCTAAATGCTTTTACTACTGCCCTTTGAGAATTCAACATAGCATGTTTCCCCTTGTCACAGGTTGCTGAAGTTTTAGACATGCCTCCCATGAGAGTCTATGAAGTAGCAACGTTCTACACCATGTACAATCGCAAACCTGTTGGGAAATACCACATTCAGGTCTGCACCACCACGCCATGCATGCTGCGAGACTCTGACAGCATTCTAGAAGCCATTAAGAAGAAACTTGGTATGACACAAGTTTGTAATACACTTTTTGTATTTCTTTACCTTTATTTAATGATATTGAAGTAAAATTCTTCATATAGTGGAAGAAAAAACTAGCCTTGTTTGACTTCATAAAGGTTCACATGGGCCTACCTCTTCAGCCTGTCAAGGTCCCTCTGGATGATAACACGATGTTAACGTAATTATAAATTCTCCATGGAAAAAGTCAGTTGAGAAGGATGCATCATATGGGATGTAAGGAGTACTTGTGTGTGGGTTGGGATTTTTTTCCTTCTTTTGGGGTGGTTATGAGGAGAGGAGAGGGTAAGATCAGCAACTAACAACTCTACCCCTTCTATGAAAAGCTGTGTTAACTTTTTCTAAGAACCAGTGATAAGAGCTGCAGAACAGCTGCCTATTACCTGTCGTTTCATGTTCTCGTCTGAAAAACGCATATTTATATGAAATGTCGTTACTGCAAAGATAGCTTAATTTCAACTGAAATTCTCAGCTTGTGAAACCAAAGCAGTAACAATGATGCTGTATTTTTTACTGAGACAGACCTTGCTTACAACTTTCACTATTTCCCACCCCTTCCTACTAATAAATGGAGGAAAACAACTTTTCAGCATTCTTCCTTCCATGGAGTATTTTGTGGAGATCAGACTCTTGAGATGTTACTTGGACTAACTTGCCTCTGGGGAAGGTCTGCATCTCTAGCAGTAGAACAGTAACATGCCATGGATGCTAAGTATGTGTACAGTTCAGTAAATCATCCTTTGTGTATAAACTTGGAAGTTGTTTATGAATTTGTAGCTAACAATGTTTGGATCTTGCTTAGTTTGGGAATGTTCAACACTGTATATTAATGCATTTCCTATCAGCACATAAAAGCTATGTTTCCCTATTTTTCCTTTTTATTATATTGATTACTAAAAATGTTGAGTAGATCTGTTGTGTTTCTTAGAATTGTCATTTCATGGTTATTTTTCAGTGAATCATACCTGTAAACAAGGTCTCAAAAACATATCTGAAAATTTACTTAATGGTTTATTAGAAACTTCTGTTTAATGGAAACATTTTGGACTCATTTAAGGGGGTTTAACTTTGCAAATGCTTTTAAGGCCAAAATACAAGTAATGCTATGTCCACAGAGTACTTAGATTCATGTTTTATTACTCTTTTTCATCACCATTGCTGAACCTAATTAATTTTTTGGTTTAGGTATTAAAGTTGGGGAAACAACACCTGATAAGCTCTTCACGCTGATAGAAGTGGAATGTTTAGGTGCTTGTGTAAATGCACCAATGGTACAAATAAATGACAACTACTATGTAAGTACTACATTCCCTTTTAAAAGATTAAGCTTCTTTGCTGGCTTACCTGTATTTTCCAGTTGTTCCAGATTCTGAAGTTGTGGTCAGTTTTCTGATTCCTATTGGTGGGGACAACTTACTACCTACAGCATCTTTTAGTTTCTTGGCCTCTTCCTAAAACAGTTCATCAATATCAGTGTATTTTTCATTTAATTTACTGTCTTGATTATACAAGAGGAGTGATGTGTTTGTGTGATTGTGGTCTGCCCATAAATCTGCAGTCTTTAAATAGGTATTTGATAAGCTTTTGAAAGCACTTTAAAGCATTCTGTTGGAAAGTATGGACTAGTTGAAGTGTTGTCTTGAACTGTACCCAAAATTTTGTTGTTGCAGCCAACACCATTCTGCAGTATGTGTCATGGCATGTGTGTAGTGGGTAGGCAGAGATCCAGCTCCATAATACCAGGAAGCTGAAAACACAAACCCTTGTACATGGCCTGCATCAGCATTGTTTGTTGTAACATAATTTCCACAATGACACATGAAACAAAATTCTCAGCATTAAAATGACAGTAGACTTTTCAGTTTTCCTCATTTTTTAAGCCAGTATGTGTATTAATGGATAGGATTAAAATTACCTGCACTAGGGTCACACAGAAGAGTCAATGATCTGATAAATTTCAAGTGCTACAGTTAGCATATCTGATTACTCTATCAGCTTTGTCAATGATTTAATTTTTTTTTTACAGGAAGATTTGACACCCAAAGATATTGAAGACATAATTGATGAGCTAAAGGCTGGCAAAGTTCCCAAACCAGGCCCAAGGTATGCTATATTTACAGTAAGCTATAATAACTTGTATTTTTTATATTTGTCACCTACATGAAGGATTATCCTTCTGAGAAACTAAGTTACTTTTCCAGTGATTTGAGTTCACAGCCCACATCTAAAAAGCATTAATTAATTTACTGAACAGAAACTGGAAAGAACTGAAAATTTGCATGTTCTTTATGACTGACCAGAAGAGCATGAAATGCGAAAACATGAATTCTGATTTGTCTTAGTACTTAATAGGTGAATGGTGTCACCTGTTGGAATTTTTGTCTAGATCATTTAAATCAACAAATGCCTGTTGATTGGTTAGTTGTGTTCTTTTTTCTGATTTCTGACAAAAACCGAAGATTGTAAGTTTGTGAGAGAGTTATTATTGCTGAACTCTTCTTATCTGTTATTTCCCACTGTTCTTTGGTAGCACACCTAAGTTTGTGTCAATGGGGAAATTAATTTGACTTGGGTGTTACCTATTCCTATTGTTTCTGTAAAAATGTTTTGAATACAAGAACAATAATCTTAAAACCGTTACAGTTTCAAAAAAACACAGGGAAATATCTATAACAAAACTATGATTGATAAAATTTGATGCTGCCTGGCCAACCTATAAATGATTATAAAAGAAAAAAAAGTGGCCCTAGCTTGCATTTCAGTTATGAAATTATCTGTCATTACTTGAATTTGGAATCCTTTCACTTTAACAGCTACATCACATTTTTTTTGAAGGTCGAAGGGGAAGAACAAAAAAAATACAGTGGCTTTAGCCTTAAGTCATATTTTTTACTATCTTCTATCCAATAATTAAACAGAATCTCAGTTTTTTTATAAATACTAGCAATGAATAATACTGCTTTTATTTTTCAGGAGTGGACGTTTTTCTTGTGAGCCAGCTGGTGGCCTTACTTCTCTGACTGAACCACCCAAAGGACCAGGTTTTGGAGTTCGAGATGACCTCTAAGGATTTTTGTAATATAAGATGAACTGTCTGAAAATAAAGTATCTTCAATCTCAGCCAATTTATGTACATTTTAATGTTTTGGTTTAGAAAAAACCCAGCAATTAGACTATCTAACTTAATATGCTTTTAACTCCAGCACAGTTTAATCATAATTTTCAGACTAGAAGAAAAGTGGTTCTGTAGACTGTGTAAAGTGACTCACTGAAAGAGTCCACTTAACAATCGATGAGAGGTGAAAAGGTGCATCTTTTGATCTATCACTGAAAGTTCTTTCAGCTTTTTCTGAAGCTCCTTGTAGAAGCAACAAAACTCACTAAGTTACAAATCTGGCAAATGCACAAGGAACAAAACTGAAAGGAGATTATGTGACAAAACTTCATCATGTTACTTTTATTTGCAATTTATAAACACACACAAACAGAAGAGGTTATCTGAGCTGTGTTGTGTAAACAATCTCATAGGTTCAGTAAGAAGTGGTACTTCTTAAGCTTAATTCTTCTTATTCAGTGATCAGGAAAAATGTCAAGCTCCAAACAGCAGTAGTACTCTACTAAAAGATTGAATAGCAACAAAACCTAACTTCCTGTGCAAGTTTATTTAGTACATATAAGGTGTGGAGTTGGGGGAAGACAGAATATACCAGAACAGTGCAACATGTGCCTAAGGGCACATGCTGATTGACAGATCCTTCTTTGACCTTACTACTGTGTACCTGTGGGAACTGCTGTCCTGTAGTGAGAGCTAACTTGCAGAGGGAACTGTTAGCTTGCCTCGATTCTCAGGCACCAATTCTAACCCAAAACAAGCTCAAAATAAGCAGGAATTTTAAAACAAGATATAGAGGGTATTTCCAGCTGGTGTTGTTGTGAGTTACTGTTCTAACTATAGGTAGCCAATGACATTGTGGGGTGGTGATTTGAGACCCAATGGATGTGTGACATGAATGTTAGAAAACGGTATAAAAGAGGTCTTGTAAAAGAAAGTGGAGTTCCTTTCTTTGACTGGAAGCTGTTATCCTGAGTCTTCGCCTGTTGTGTCCGTCTCAATAACGACATCTGGTGACCCTGATGTGATTCAACAGCTTCAAGTGGCCATCACAAATTGCCTGAGACAGACCCCGGTGAAGCGAAATGCAGGTAAGAGTTCTGCTTTGGTCTGGACCACAGTTTTAGACACCTGGAATTGGGATTCAGGATTCAGGTGAGCCATTGGGGACACCCCTGATACAGGGAATAATTTAACTAGCCAGGAAAAAACCGTGCTGTCTGCATGGAAATCTTTGCTGAAGTGCCCTGGTGTCAGCACAACAGACTATGCACTGTGAAGTATATTGCTGTGGGCAAAATCGCATGATTTTCCAGCAGATGCAAGTGTCGCGTTTAGTGTAAGGCCCTGGAAGGCAGTTGGAAATAAGCTATGGGGTGCTGTAACCCGCGGGAACAGAGGCACAGGAGTTGGCGACAGCCTGGCGCTTACTTTTTGAAACTTTAAAGCAATGTAAACGAGCAGGAGGAGACAGAAAGAGGGCAACCCAAAGAAAAGGCAGAAACAGACCCTATGGGAGACAACCTGATGAAACCAGGGGTAGGAGACGGGTGCTGTTCAGACGGGATGGCTCCCAATCTGCCTAGGACTGAAAAAGTTTCTGTTAAGGAGAATGACGCTGCTGAAAAGTCGTATCTCTCCCCAAAAGACTATGTGCAACCGACCTACCCCTCTCGTAGAGATTTTGTGCAGCCGGTTTATCCTTCGCCTGCTGACCAGCTATCTGGGAGTGAGTGGGACAGCTTGTCTTTGACTCTGCTTCCCGGGGCAATGAAACTGCCTAATCTTTGATGAATACTTAGAGGGTGGTGCAGGACGCCTTAGAAAGCAGTAAAAGAAAGCAGGGAAAGTGGGTGTGCAGATTGTCTCTTTTGCCAAATCGTGGGAGGCAGATACAAAAAGGGAACGACATAGCTGCAAAAGTACTAACAACGTAGTGCGCTTGATTTGGGACCCGTGTCTGCAATTACCATCTCCGCAGCCGACTCCCACGCCGCGGCTGCATCGCCTTTGCCTCGTCCTCCCCCCGCCTGAAAGCTGCACTCAACTTAGAAGCGTCCCGAAGCGTCGGTGCAGTTTAAAAAGTATTGCAAGGTATTCTCCACATTAGATCATCTTCTATTGTTCCTTGCGGAACTTTGTTTCCTGGTGGGAGAAGCTTTGGTGTTGGTGTCCCTCCTCCCCGGGGCTGCTCAGTGGCTCAGAGCCCGGATTCCCGGTCCCGCGTGCCCCGCTCCCCGGGTCGTGAGCTCGTCCTGCTGGTGCCGGTGCCTCTCACCCCTCGGTCAGAAAGCTGACCCGGCCGCGACCAACTGGCAGGGCAGCTCTGACCGTGCGGCGCGTCCAGCGACCCTGGCAAAGCCATCCCGTCTCTGCTAAAACTTCTGCAGAGTAGCTCAGGAAGCAAGAAAATCTTCGAGAGAGGCAAGAAAAACGCGCAGAAGAAGCAGCAACCAGTCGCTGCTTCCCCCCCGCCCCGCCTCGCCCTCCCCCCCCTCAGCAGCAGGGCAGCAGGCGGGTGCCGGCGGAAGGCCTCTCCAGGCCTGCACAGCTCGATTCGTGAATGTATCTTCAAAGTGTCCTTTTAATTAGTGCAACTGAATTGTATTCTACATTTGTTTCCAGTTTTTCATAATGAGAAAGCTTTGCAGCAAAATGGGCTAACGATGATGATAGCATCTTAGTTAATGAGAAAGCTGGGCTGAAAGCCAAATTTATTGCTGAGTAACTTTGAAAGTGTTTTATGTTCAGTGTACCTCTGATGCCCAAGGAGTCTTAGCCAAGTGTAGATTGTTCAAGTCAGTTTAACCCATCCCAATACATTTTATCTCAGGTCTACAAAACTGGTATATGAATCATGACAATCTTCTTTATTTACAGCCTTCACTGTGGATAAGCCTCAGCTCCTTATCCCCCCCCCATTATCTCTGTTTCTCTTAAGACATTCCACAGGTTTTCTATTTTTCCTGGATTTCACTTGGACAAAGTACCTTTTAATCCAAATCTCTGAAGGACAAAAAACACTATTTTAGAACTTAAAACTTTACTGTGTAAGTACTAAGAAGTCAGTTTTTCAATTGGCAAGTTTAATAAATATATCTAAAGTATTTAATTTAAACAAATAATACTGTGTTCTGCTCAGTATTACATGTATATTACATCAGCTTTATTATAAAGTGCAAACTAAGACTATGTCACCCAACTCTGGTAAAACCAAGAAATTAATGCTAAAACCATAAAGTAAAATTTGGTTTTTTCCACAGGATAAAATCTGTTTTTTTTTCTACCTAGCCTAAGAGCTTGTGAACCTGACTTGGCACCCATCCAACAACGTGTTTAAAGAATGGCTCGAACTGCAGCTGTCTGGCCTTGAGATGTCTAGAGTGCCTAAGATAAAACAAATAGTGCAAAATAATTGCAAGTAGCATATTATGATCCCATAAAAAACTAGCAAAGTTAAATTTTCAGATTATTTCTTTGGAGCATCATTTATCCTTATGTGTATAATATCTTGGTTTATAGATAGGCTCATTGTCTTAGCCTTGCTCAACATACATTCAGGTGACCCTGACAAATTTAGTAAACCCCTACTTGAAATGTGTAGGGTGGATATTAACTGAACAAAATGTAAAGCTACAGCAATTGCCTTTAAAGCCTGATGTCAAAACATTAAATGATTTACAAATTTACCAAAAGCAATTAACTGTGTAAGGCCCATGCCAAACTTAACTCCATATTTGTTGTCTGCAAAAGCTATTTGAGAATCAGACATAATTAGCTCATGGTTCTCTACTGTAAAAACAAATAGCATAGGGCCAGCTTTACCTGTTCGCCTGTACAGCTTTAATAAAATGATTCAAAAGCTACTGTTTTGCCATGAAAACATGTGACAGCATTTCCAACTAGTACAGCTGTTCAGCAAGTCAAGTCTACTTGTTCTTAACACTTACAAATTGCACATGAACTTAATATCAAAATAATTTAAGTACATTAATTGCCCAAAACAATGACTAAATGTGATATCATCTCATAGAACAGACTTGCCCAGTTATCTGCTCAGTACCTGAGTTCTTAATATCCTTCACTCTTATGGCACAGAAGCCACTGTGAAGTACACAGTAGCACACTCCTTTAAAATCAGTTTGTTGAAGAATGGCTCAAGGATCAAGGCCATGGGTCATTAGAGGCCTTGTGCGAGCAAAGTAAAGTTTAGACCAGAAGGCCTTTAGGCCACGAGAATTGCAAGTTATGCTGACAGGACAAAAAGACAAGGACAGTGTGGCCTTGAGCGCTGGGGAAAGTACCGAGGAAGATCCTTGAAAACAGGAACCATATGTGGGAGGGACATGTAAATGTAATCTTTTGTAGCTAACCAATGATGTTATGACTAGTAAGCATAAGTAATTGTAATAGTATATAAGCAATCACTAACGCAAGTAAGTTGAAGCTTGCTTATCACTCATATGGAGTCGTCTTGCTTCCCGCGCCATCGGCAAATGGCGCCTGAACAGGGACCCTGGTAATGGAACCGGAGCCTGAAGCGACGAGAGCAGAGAAGCACCAGTAGCAGCGACCGGGGAGCGCAGATCAGCAGCACTGTTGTGGTTAACCTGATCCGATTGCTTGGACTATCCGAGAGGAGTCCGCTGTCTGCTGGGGCAAACCTGACAAGGCTGCAGGGGAGAGTGATCCCGAGAACGAGGACTATCCTGGAAGGAGGACGATCCTGTGCAA
>VZTX01002565.1:70413-119901 GCA_013400915.1 Pardalotus punctatus | reverse complement strand
CTCTGTAGAGCCTCCCTGCCCTTCAGTGGATCACCATGCACCCAACTTGGCATCGTCCACAAATTTAGCTACTGTATGCTCTATTGCCGCACCCAAATCACCAATAAAGACATTAAACAGAACTGGGTCTAACACTGAGCCCTGGAAACACTACTAGTGTCCAGGTGCCACCTGGATGCAGCATCATGCACCATCACTTTCTGGGCCTGGCCATCCAGTCAGGGAAGAGCGCACCCGTCCAAGACGCAGGCTGTTAGCTTGTACAGGAGAATGCCACAGGAGACAGTATTAAAGGCTTTGCTGAATTACAGGTAGACAACAACCGCAGCCTTTCCAGCATCCATTAAGCAGGTCAGCTGGTCATAAAAGGTGATCAGGTTGGGAAGTAGGACTTTCCTAAACCACTGCTTCCTGGGCCTGATCCCTTGGTTATTGTGCATGTGCTGTGTGATCACACTCAAGGTGATACATTCATAACTGTGCTGGATACCCAGGTCAGGCAAAAAGGCCCTGTAGTCCCTTGGAACTTCCTTACAGCCCTTCCTGTGAGTGGGTGTCACACTGGATAACCTCCATTCATCTGTCATCTCCCTGGTGAGCCAGGATTGATGACAAATGACGGAGAGCAGCTTAGCAAGATCTTTTGCCAGCCCCTTCAGTATATTTGGATGAATCCCACCCTGTCCCATAGATTTGTAAGTACCTAAGTGGCACAGTCAGTTCTGGACTACAGTTTGTTCTGGATTATAGTGGATCTGTTCTGCTTTTTGTCCCTGTCTACCAGTTCAGGGGGCTGTTTGTCTTTACTGCTAAAGACTGAGGCAAAGAAGGTATTAAGTATCTCAGCCTTTTCCTCATCCTCAGTGATGCTTCCCCCAGGTTCAACAAAGAATGGAGATTTTCCTTGGCCTTTCTTCTGTTCTTAATGTATTTATAAAAAGACTTTTTATTCTCTTTTACAGCAGTAACCAGATTGATTTCTAGTTGAGATTTAACCTTTCTGATTTTTTTTTTTACATGACCTAACATCATTGTATTCCTGAGCTGTCTGCCTCTTCTTCCAAAGGCGATAAACCTTTTTTTTCCCTCTGAGTTCCTGCAAAAGCTCTATGTTACACCAGGCCAATTTTCTTCCCTGACAGCTCACCTTTTGGCAAATAGGGAAGGTCTGTTCCTCTGTCTTTAAGATTTCTATCTTAAAGTATGTCCAGCCTTCCTGGACCCTTTATTATTAAGAACTGCCTACCTTAAATTCATGGCCATGAGCCTGCTTTGTTACAGATACATGCTGTACTTAGGTATTTTATCTCCCATTCTATATCTCTGTTTCACAAGATTTGTATAATAGTATATTATCAGTTATTGTATATTCTGATTCATGTTTTTTCACCCACATTGACACCAATTTGTATCAACTGGAGAGATCTCAGGTGCTGGAACACCCTCCTTTTACTTAAAATCCACACTTCTGCGTAAAGAAAGCACAAATGATATAGAAAACAAAACCTTCTCAAAAATATTTTGCACTGAAATCACACCCAAGCAGAAATGAAAAACATCCTATGAATACAAGAACGCAAATCAGGAGTTTTGTGTTTAGATGTCGGCAGAAAAAGAAGTCCTGGAAGCCTTTGGAGATCCAAGAACAGTTTAGGAGAATCATTTTAGGGAAAAATTTATTTCATGCAAGGAAGATACTGACAGATGCAAGGATCCTAAAGTCATAACACAAAAAAGAGGAGCAATACAGTGATGTGCGCACAGGTCATGGATGGATCTTCACCTGTTCTACATGCTCCATTTTTAATAGTGGATGTCTGTTGTTTTAAGGAAATTGAGATTATGTAACTCAGGATCTGCACCATATTCCAGCTCAGTGACACACTTCCTACCAATCACGAATTCTGAGTGCAATTTCAACTGCACTGTGCAAGACATGTACTGTGCTTAATCCTAAATGTCATTTGATGTTGCTCTGCATTGAACATACCTCCCATTTCTCCTTAAAGATGCATTTTAAAGATGAAAGAGGAAATTGTTGAAGTTCAAGTCCCACTCTCATCTGTGTTGATAATTGCTTATGTCATTGATTCAGCAGGAGCAAAGTTTCCTTTTAATTGGAAAAAAGGTTTCAGCATAAGAAGTCTAATTCTCACACACTCATTACACTGCAGAACAAGTTACCAGCTGTTCATTTGATGTTCATGGTGCCTTAAGAAGACTTAAGTGCAGGGACGTAAGTTTGGGCTGAAAGGAGAAGCAACACATACTTTCTCATTACACTGTGCTAGCCACTCCTTGATAAACCTAGCCAACAGACTCACCATCACACATTCTGGATAAGTAAACAACCCATAGTCTCTACCTCAGTTTTCTAACATCAGAGATTTGATGATTGCTTTGAGTCTGATGATTGCTTTGAGCAGCAATACAAGTAATTTTTTAAACTAGGTAATCTCCATCTGCGATAACCATTCTTTTACTTCTACATCTGAAGTTTTCTATCTTGATTATTTTCCTTCAGGAAAAAAAAAAGACAATTTTTCTTACCAAGAGAGAAATATAACTTTGTTAAAATGTCCCAGACAATAATCTGGCTGTATCCTTATGAAAAATTACAGAATCATAGAAATTTAAATCAATGCTATAAAAATAAACCTGCCAACAGCAATAACCTTACAAATGCACTTTTTTTTTTCATTTGTACAAAAGCAACATCTGAAAATTTCTTATAAAAAGCCCTTAGTAATGCCATTAAGACATTAGTTTCTACCAAAACTTTGCAAAGTTCAACCATTAATAATACAGTATTTATAAAAAAGCTTCAGTTTAAAAGCTTTTGACACAGGATTCACAATTGCTTCATCAAGCCTGTAATTAGAGGTCTGCCTTGATGCCACAAACATTAGAGGGGCAATGCTATACTTGTGCTGGCTGAAAAGTCTCAATGAACCACATTCTGCACTGCCTTTTGTGCTAAGTATGAAATCATCTAGCAAAATCACTTACCACATATGTAACATGGACCCACTCTTTAACCTTCTCCAATACCTAAAACATCTGAAAAGGGGAAGCACAGAAAAATGTATTTGTGCTCTCAAATGCTATTCAGCTTTAGACCTGTATGTATACATGCATGGAACTTAAATCTGGTCTGTTATTTTACCACATCAAAACTAGCCTACTGTAGTTGTAAATTCTTCCCCTTCAAAACCTCAAAATACAGACACATACTTAGAGAAAATACCTACTCTGGAAAAAGACCAACCAAAAAAACCTCTCACTAGAACAGAATTCAGAAAAGTTTGTATCCCTCCTGCTGTTGACTTTGAATTGTAAGGGAATATCTGAGTCACTGTGATCAGTAATTTACATAAAAGCACTAGAAGAAGTTGCATAATGCTTCAGAACTTAATTTTATTTGTGAGCTCATTGTCTGGTACTTCAGTAATTAGAAACAGAAAGAAGGCTTTCCTTAAGTGTTGTCGTTAAATGTTCTGAGACCATGAAAGTCTTATACATCACAAAAAGGAAGAGCACTGTTTCTCAAAAAACAGTAAACAATATGGCTCAGTGACTGACACCAGGGTATAGAAACAGACCATTTTTCATCTTTCAACTGGAATTCTAGCTGAATTTGGTTTTTGTTTATTCCTCTGTTTCACTTCTCTAACTTTCAATGACTACTCGAGAAACTGTCTTTCCTAAGGCTCTCAAAAAACTATAAATTATAGCACTTATGGTCTTCAGACAGGACTACATAACACAGTATGATAACATAATGAGCAATTAGAAGAGTTTAACAAAAAGACAATATTTGGCAGTCTGACAAAACTTTCATGACGAGATTTTCCACTGTTGAAGCTGGAACCTGGATCAAAAGGCTACTTAATCACAGCTTTAGTCCAATGAATTTCTTAATGTCTTGTCAATATGAACTGCTGTCATCAAGGACTGATTATAAACACCAGCGATGAGGGCACCTCTCATGGGTAGGTGCACTGACTCAACAAACACTGCCTCTCCTCAAGCCTGGCTAATTGTCCTCAGCTTCCAGCAATGGTAAGATCCTAGCAATTTTCAGAAAACTTCAAATGAACAGACATTTTATTCTGAAACAGGAAAACATGAGAACTTCAAAACATCAACACTTAGTTTGTTTTCTGTCCTGTTTTAATGCACACCTCATCTCTTCCCATAGTTAAAAAACCTGGTTTACATTAAAAGAAAAGCATTATCCAATGCCAATATATAGTAAGGATTCATACTTCATGTTTTTACAACATTTTCCTTTCATGGAAAGTTAGTTTTCTGCTAAGAGTCTACACACATACCTTCAGTCCTACCCTGAGAGAGAAGTAATGAAGCATGTATGATGATTGCCCCTGAGGTATGGCAACCTGAAGGATAAGCACGTTGTATAACAGCATACAGAGACTCTAAGTAACAGTTAAAACAGAAAGAAAAAATTGCTCCAAATGAATCTGTATAATTATTACGCTTCATCACAGTACAGTTCTGCAAGCCGCGAAGTTTATCTCCCTTATTTTCACAATTTTACACTCGAACCTTTAACTACTGGCAATCAACAACTACTGGCAAGATCTAGTATCTCATGAAGTAAGATATTGTCCATGCTCCATCATTCCCCTAGGCACTTGGTTGGGTCATGATTTGGTTCTGACCAAGAGAAGGTTAACTTTTGCAGCAGCCAGGAGGATCCTGGGGTTATTTGTTACCATCTGAAGCCAGGGAGGGGAAAAGGATTTTGTTCAGAGGGGTGTTATTTGCCTAATTTTTTGCAGGAATGTGAGGTCAGGTTCTGGGTTTCAAGGTGAGCAATTGTGTGTGAATTGTTCACCTATCTTGCATGCTCTGTTATTAGTGTTGTTACTATTGGTTATCTTATTTTATTGCTGTTCCCAGTAAATTGTTCTTATCTCAAGCAATGATCTTAACCTTTTATTCCTCTAATTCTCCTTTCCAGCCCAGTGTAAGGGAGCAGGAAGAAGTGAAAGGAGCAACACATGGTCTTTAGTATTTACTGGGAATAGCAAACTGGGGAATACGTATACAATACAAATCTGAAATACATATATATTAAGTGAATTCTCTAGCCTAAATTACCTTCCCATTAAGGAATATTTCTATGCTATCAGTGATGGTTTTCTGGCATCAAACAGATGACACTCTTCCAGTTGACAACATCACTTCATGCTTTGGTTTTTAAGCCTCCAGAGGTTGGAGAAAGTCAAGTTGAAAAGTCAGGGTACAGAAAAAGAGCAGACATAATTGAGATTCCTTCTGAAAACAAAAAAAAAAAAGTGTTTACCTAAGAGCTGGTAACTACTCCAACTGAAAGCACAAGATGGTGTAGCAGTGCTTCTCTGTACAGTTTATCTTCCCTTCAGTTTTGTCTGCAGCACACAATACAGCATATTTCAAACCAATAGCAACAAGTGCATACCAGCACTCCAAATGCAGAGACTGCATAGAAAGACATTCCCAGTTGTCAGCACTCCTTTCTATCACAATGCTGCTGTGGGAGCCTTCTGAGATGAGCTTTGAAGCCACTAATGAGAGATTTCAAGCTCGCAGTGTTTGCTGTGCTCAGTTCTTCAGGTATCTGCACTGAATAGTGTCACAGCAGTCAATGAAGCTTTTCAATTTTCTTCTGTTGACTATCCAGCAGGAAACAGAAGCTGATGTGCCTGTCAACTATCTGGCATCCAATATGATTAAATTACTCTGGACATACTACAGGCCTTCACCATAAGCAGAGAGTATAAACTAGCAGTTTGTCAGTCTGGGAAGAAAATTAAGGCTTTGGCATTTTATTGAGCATCTGCATTAATATGACTGGCAAAGAAAGTAATAATGAATCATAATGGATGCCATGGCAAAACAATGCCAGTGTGTTTGATCAAACAGGACTGAAACTCACCAACTCACCAGCTTTTTGTTTGTGAGAAAAGATGTAAAGTTGTCCCTATATTGAAAAGTTTAGACATAAGAGATTCTGTTTCTAATAATTTTTGAATGACAAGAATTGTCTCTCAAAAATCTTACACTCATTAAAAAGCAGTTTAGGATGTTATTGAAATAAATTATTATGTAGTGGGAGGCATTATTGAAAAATGTTGAAGAGGCATCCAACGAGTGACTCAGTATCTCCAAAACAGAAATAATAGCTCACTTTTACTTTTTCTTATGTAAGTTTAATAAGAACTGCATTAAACTCAACTGCTGTTATTTAAAGGAGTTTTTTAAAAGTCCCTCTGTTTTATAAAAGTACCCATCACAGTAGTAAAACCCTAGCTTTGATATATCATCACTAAGAATTTATTTTTAAACAGAAAAAGTAATTTTCGTTTGGTAAATATAAAAAAATAATACAAACATTTCTGTTTTATTCCCAAGGCTATAAAATAAGCAGTGCCATTTCAGCGATCCCATCTGCATTCTGCGTATGGACCTGTGACTGATAATGCCTAGTTTTTTAAACACAGATATTAACAAATAGCAGTGGAATAACAGAGAGAGAATAAAGCAGTAAACCAAACAAGATGCTTTGCATAGCAGAAATTACTTCATCTACAGCTGACTGCCTCTGAGCAAAAGGAAACTCTAGTATAGGCCTGTACCATTTACAAGCTTTGTGATTTGCTAGCAATTTGTAGAAACCAAAGTAAACTTCTGGCAGTACGCCTACATACCACAGTAGTTAAAGAAACTACCATCCCACCCATTCTGATTACAAGTCTTGAAAGATTAGTCTAATGTTTCTTCCTACTCTCCTGTTCTCCTTAGCTATAGAAAATTTAATATAAAACTTCCAAAATATAATTTTGGAAAGTGCCACTCTGGTGCTCACACGAAAGCGATTGACAGTTAATTTTTTCTCACGCCTTTTTGCTCACCAATAAGCCTCAGCAACAGAAAGTCTTCACTCTAATTAAAAGTGAAAAGCTAGCACACAGATCCAATACCCTGATGTTTCACAGCTGCACGCAAAGCTGCCCAGACACCTGTTTATTTTTACAGCAATTCCTTTTGCTCTTTATCATTCCATCCCTTAAGGTTGGATTATAAAATGAGGCAGAATAAACTACATCATCTCGCAAAACAACAGTGCATTTGTACATCCCACCTTCACTGAAAGACAAAAATCACTGTTATGCAACGTTGTCCAGTTGCTACAGCAGGAAGCAGGAATCAACCAAAGTGATCTGCACATTAAGAAGTCTTTGGAATGCATGGACTTCAGAATGTTCCCTCCTTGGGTTTAGCTCAACTTCCAGCCACAACTTGAGTATCTAGTGCCAAATGGCCATGTGTTGCAGTGAGGCAGCCTGCCTTCTCTATGAAAATTAATAAAATCAATTGGGTTGATTTTCCCCCTCAGGACAGTGAGCCTCAGGGGGAGAGAGAAGGCGGCTGGGGAATTCCCCACATTTCCCGCCTCTTAAGTTGCCCTTCAAGGCTTTGGTTACACCCCTTTCCCCTCCCAGCTATTTCCCTACGCATTAGGTTGTTTTAATATGTATTATCTCTAGAAAGTTCTGTGTTCTCTGTGTCCCCATTAGTTTATTTGAATGTACCCCTCCCCCTGTGTCACTCCGTTGGGTATTTGTGTTTATGTAATCTCTCCCTATGGGACCAGCCCTACTGGATCCTCCCCTTTGTGTTTCCCTTAAAAACCCTGAGCCACTGTTAATGCTCGTTCTTTTGTAGCGTTCTCCCCTGCTTGCTTTTGAGTTCTCCTGTCCGTTGGGGACAGGGACTAAAGACGTGAGCTGCTGCTACATCAGAGCCCCTCTCTCCTCCTTTATCTCCGCCGAGTCACTACTTTGCCAACGTCTGCAGCCAGTCCCAACGCAGTTGAGACCAAACTTAGCATCTGCGAGTCTAAGAGGCACAAGCGGTCCGGCTGGCGGTATGCAGGCTGGGTTTGGGTGTACAGCCGAACCACCTGCCATTTGTATTTGACCGGGCAGATGTGTCTTGTTGCCTGCTGGGCACAGGCTGGCTGAGCAGACAGCGACAGCCATGTGTGCTGGACAATCTGAATTCCTGCTCCAATTTCTTAAGATTATTTTAGACACAAAAAATATGGACAGGCTGTTAGCGCTTTTCAGTACCTGTGTAGTGGTTTAATTCCTGTTGAATCCAAGGGCAACTGGGAAAAAAGGGCAAGAGCTGCAAAAATTGAAGGTGGTTAGCTGCTGCTTATCATGCTCGGTGTACCTGCTAATTGGAAATACTGAGCCTCTAAGCAAAGGTGAGGCTGCCAAGTAACCTTATACTGGAAACACGCTTCATATATCCTTGGCATCCAAAAGCTGACTCTACACTGACAGACATTGTACCTCCTGATAACACTGACGAAGCTCAGTACAGCACAGCTTCTTTTCATCCTACCACCACATTTCACTGCAGGACCTTGGGGGCTGGGCAGTGAAAGTACTTAAGGGGGAAGCAGGGTGTGAAAACTAAAATCCCCCAGGCTCTAGGAGAGAAACGAAGCAGTCCAAATTTATATCCTGTATAAAACTTCAACTACAAATAAAACAGAAAGCAGTCCCTTCTCTGGACATGCTTTGTAAGAAAGTGACTTCAGTACTCAGCCAGAAAAAGATTCACCTGCACAGGTGAAGGTATGTGGCTTCTTGCTGCATCAAGAACCCCTTGAAAGTGCACTGAAATTTGGAAGTCTTCAAGCGTTCCCTTGTGATGCCCCAAGTGCAAGAGGAACATCTTCACACAGATAAGCCAGGATGTGTCCCTCCAGTGTGTGTAGGGATAGGTGTGTGGTGAACAGCAGAAGAGAGGGATGTGCTGTGATGCAGACTGGCGGCTCAGCTGAAGAGTATTTGCAGAGGACAAGTAACACAGACCTGTTCTTCAACCTGTCCTATTATGGTATAACAGCCTTCCCTGCCTTTATGAAGAAGATTTTGACCAGGAGAGGATTCCCATCAAAGCATGATTCAAAGTTGTTCCAACTGGTTTCTGCAGTTGAATAAATGTTAAGTTTTGCAGCTGACTCCCAGGTTGCACCTGCTGCATTCTTCCACAGCAAATTTGTTTGTAGGAAAGAAACAACACAACCCCCGAAGCATTTTATTTGTGTAAAGGACAAGGTTTCATCCCTCATAATTTCTTTTCTGCAGGCACAAAGTATTAAATGCCTTCCACAATTTAAAAAAACCCCAACCCAAACCTCAAGGAAACAAAATGCAGAGTCAACTTATTGACAACTAGTAGGATTCTCCTTCCTCCAAATGATGCAGTTCCACAGACAGCTGTTTCTGTCTGCCAAGTACCTAGTTACAAAAATATTACCAACAAGTTAACTGCCCTCAAATATCCATGGGGGCAGAAAAGTGGCCCACTTCCTGAGGTGAGATGTCCTCCCCTATTTTCCCCAAGCCTTAACCAAAGTATGTCCAAAGAGCAGAGTTGGAATGAGAAATATCAGAAAGCAGAGCTCTGAAGGGGAAATATGTTGTTCATTGATATATTTCCAACTAGTCAAGTGACACAGACACAATTTAGCAGAATTCCCACTTCTGCATCTATAAGGTTTCTATCAAACCCCACCTAAAAAATCTCCATCACTTTAGAAGACATCATTGGAGGGAAAAAAGAAAAGCAACAATCTCCATTACCTTGCCTACTTCTTCAATACAAAAATTCTATGAAGTTCAAGAGAATCAAAAACTACGACAGCTGTCACACATAATAATCCCCCAATAATTCAGTGAAATTATATCTAAGAAAAGTAAATCATTCTGCCTCCAAAATGGATTGAAAATGGTTCATTCCACATGCCCAGAACTCTCAGACAAATTTTTATGTGTTTTCAGATAGTTTTAAATACTTTCAAGGAGTCACAGAGTGTGCATGGGAAAGACAAAAATACATATTTCATAAAGATTTTAATGCAGACCATTCTGCTTTGTGAGGAATCAAGTTGTGTAGAGTTTCACAGACTAATTGGTACTTTCTACCTGATGACTTAGATTGAAAATGTCAAGTGTGTCATAGTGCCTTACTTGTTCTCGTTGCTGGCATCGTATCGAGGCATAGGGTCAAAATCATTTCCATTTACATCAAAACTGGCCTGCGAATCCTGTATCCAACAAAAGAAACAAAACCAGTTGCTAATTAATTATCCAGACTCATGTGGCCTTTACATTCTTCAGCAGATTCCTACAAATGTGTAATTAGGCTAACTAATAGTCCTGCGGTTTTATGATGACTGTGTTTTAGGAAAGCATTATATATGGGAATTATATATTTTATTTTAATTTTGGAAAACAGAGAAGGATAAAAAATGCTCTGAAAAAGTACAGGTCCAGCGTTATGGAGGAAACAGAAAATGGTGTTTCATTTAATCAGAAGACTACTTTTTGTCTAAGAACCTTTTGCAAGTTAACAGAGTTCATTCTCAAAACTGGGATTTTGCTATATGTTTTAAGATTCAAGAAATTATCTCTACAACAATAACTGAAGTTTCGGCCATTGTTTCAAGAAATAAGAATAATATAATTTTCTTGAGAATATTCTTCTAAAACTACATTATCTCATTAACTGCTTCCACATTTCCCTGGGAGTATAACTGTTTCAAATACCTGCAAGATATCATTTTGTTCCATATTTATCAGGATTCTTACAGCTGAAAATAGTTTATAGAGTAAAAAGCTGCTGGTTTGTATGGCTCTCATTAATTGATGCAGTAGCGTGTTGTGTGTTGACACAGCAAGCAGCAACTTTTAAACTCTTCTTTGTTCAAAACAAGTTACACATCCCACCTCAAATATCCCTATATATACCACCTATAATCTGACATTCAGAAGGCATTTGTGATCAAACAAGCAATGATGTGTATTGCTTTTGGGGAATTCCTTGTTGGCATGAGGAAAGGGAGAGAGGAGGTGGTAAGGAAATAAATAGTTCCTTTAAATGCAGTGGAAGGACAGTACTGGAATGAGGTGACATGATACAATCTGGGTCATTCACCGAAGAGGTAAAATTGTATCTGCTTTATTTAATTAATTTAAGATAGTAAAATACAAGATGTGTCATGTGCTAGGATCAAACATACAATTTGGGCAATTGCCTCCAAATTGTGTTTGCACACCCTCCAATCTGGGTTCCATAAGTAGCATGGGAAAGGATACCTATGTAAACATGACTAATTTAAAATAAGTGGCTCTAAACTGAGGACACCACTGTAGTTTTTAATGGGCTGTTAAAAATGTTTTCGTCACCTACACCTCCTAATGCTCTACCAAGAAGATAAGCTTTCTGGCAAAAGGCCTGTGTTTATTGCTTTTTAACAAGATCTATATCTGTAATGGGAGTGAAGGTACGTGCAGGCCTTCATCTTTACCAGTCCAGTTCAATCCAAATATATTTGCTTGTTTTGTTACTCTGTGTAGAAGTTGTTGGAGGTTGAGGGGTGTGGAATTTTTCCCCATCCCGGGCGCTAGGTTACTAATGGCGGGATACTGAAGGACTATTAACTCCTTTTGTAAGAGACAAAGAGCTAGCTGGGCGTGGGGAGGNGCTCCCTGCTCTGAGCTCCTGCCCCACGTCTGCTGCACGCCCGCCATTGCCCTGCCCGCCCCGCCCCGCCCGCCTGACTCTGGGCACTTCAGCACTGCCCGCACCCACAGAGCTGACCGCGCCACAGCGCCCCCTGCAGCTGCGCGGGAGTCATCGCACCCGCCCTGCCCGGCCGGGAGCCCGACAGCGCCCCTGCCGGCTGGGACCGGAACTGCACCGAACGGGAAAAGCGCTTGGCAACCCAGAGACTTCTGTCACTGCATCTTCTGGTTTTTGATTGTTTGTTTGTTATTGCTACTGTTGTTGTTGATGGTTTGCCTTGCTATAGATACTAGTAAAAAATCGTTATTCCTTTTCCCCGTATCTTTGTCTGAAAACCCTTGATTCAAAAGTTGTAATAATTCGGAGGGAAGGGGCTGCAAATTTGTGGGTTCTAAGGGAGGTTCCCACCTTCCTTAGCAGACACCTGTCTTCAAACCAAGACAGAAGTATACCTTGAACACTTTATTTCAGACAAATCATAAGGTCCTCACGGTCACATGCCTTCAGCTAAGGCCTACTGCCAAAGGATAGGACCAATCACTCCAGCAAAATGTGGCCCTGATGTTCTGAACAGCTTCAAACTCTGACACTAACACAGGAAGCAGCCCACTAAAGAAGCTTCCCCATATGTTATCAGCCTCCAAGACAGATTACACCAATCATCTAAGTGTGGTGAATTACAAGCAAACAGAAACCTTCGGAGGCAACATGAGCAAAGGACATAGAAAACAAAGGACCCATCACAAGTTGTGAGGGCACTCAGTTGAATTAAAAGAGATTTAGAAAGAATATTCTACAATGAAATACTCTACACCTGTTTTTAACTGAGTGAATCATGAAAGGTCATACAATTTTTCTTTAATATTGTTTCTAGCAGTAAGATAAATAGCTTTAAAAATTGATGCATGGAAGGATTACTATTAAATTTCTGTCTTCAAGAAAAGCTTCTGTTTTGCTGACTAAATGTATTGGCCAAATAGGGAATTCAGCTGCATGTGTTAAGTAAAAAGCAGGGTATTCCATTTCTGAGAGTATGAAGATATTAAATAAAGAAATTGCAGAAGAGACAAAAAATATCCAGTAATTGGTTCCAGTCCTTGAGAAATTCAGGACTCAGATATGAGAGGCATCCAGATATTAAACATGTTCAGATTAAACACAGTCTTAACTAAACGAATACATATTATCAAAAACTGTCTTCCTTCCTCCCGCTGGTGTTAACATTTGTGGAAACACTTGTATGATTCTTCCTCCTTCCCTCCCCTCTTTCTCCATCTTTCTAGAAGCAGCAAATTTTTTTGAGTAATAACAAAGCAGAAAATCTGAACACTTGTGGACACTCACATAATTCTGCATCAAGTCTGGGTGGTTTCTTTCAATGCCGTCATCCAGGATGGTGACCACAACATTCTTTCCAGTGTAACCTCTCTTCCAAGCACCTACTATATTCATATCTGATTGGCAATGGTGGGTGTTGTCACTGCAATGCTGGGGAGAGAAGAGGAGATAAAGATGTTGGATATTGGAGATTACTGAGCAGTGAGGGGTTGAGATACTACCCTACTTTTATTAATGTTACTATTTAATACAGCACATGAACATACAGGTTTTAATAGAAACTATACAACATCAACGCCTTTATTTAGACAGAAAACAAATGAAAAAGAAATGCAAATTATATTTACAATTATATAAAAACTGCTAGTCCTGCTTATTTCTCCTTCTGATTATTCTTCAAGCTAAGCAATACAAAAGGGAAGCATTCAGCTGTACTGAATTTGAAATATTTAATTTGTTTTTTTGGTTTTTTTCCCAAAAAACCAAACCATATGTAGACAAAAGTAGGCAAATGCCTGTACTGAAATGGTCATGAAAAAAAACCACCTTGCTTTTCAGAGCTTACATGCTGTGTACAATTTCTTGACGGAATGTTTGGAAACTAATCAAGATTCATTTCTATCTACAAAAGAAAGCTTTTGGCAGGTTTTGTGCAGTATCAGCAGGAGATGAGCCACAGTTAAGAACCTGTTAATGAAAACACCACCCTGAAAAACTCGCATCTTAGAGGGCTGGATGAATTGTAGACGGTGTTGATTCAGAGCAGCCAGAGGTACAGCTTTCAGAGCAACCAAGTCCAGTGTGATGAAGAAAGAAAGTTTAGAGTACATTAAAACTGAAAGCCTCTTCCTTGACACAAATGCACGCAGTTCATGTGAAGAAATCTGGCTTGCCATGGCAATGAGACAGGACCCTCAGGTATTTTTAATGCCCCATTAGCGACTCTCTAATCCACATGCACAGCCCTCCCCTGTGAAATTAGTTCAATGAGCTTCTCTCATCAGTACTGCTTTCCTGCAGTTCCACCAGGCTTGGACGGCGCAACTGGCAAAAAGAGAAAAAAGAGGGGGTGCAGGGAAGGGTAAAAGCAAAGGGCAGGAGGAGGAAGAAAGAAATTAAAAATGAAACTTGTATGATAGCAACAGTGCCCACAGAGCATGCTCCATCTCAATCCCTGCCCCACTACCCCATGTCCCCACTTCAGACTCATGTCTTGTCACTCTACAATTTGTAAGGAGTAAAAATACGTTTGGAGGGGTGCACTTCACCTTGACTTAGTCTCCTCCTGTCAGCACACTGAAGAACCATTAGCAATCATATGTGCAAACTGATTTCTATTACATTTCCTCTAGTAATTTTCCTCCTCCTTTTTCTCCAGTTTACCACCCAAATCAGAGGATTTAAGAGGGGTCATTTGTTATTACTAGAGCATGACTATATTATTATATATAATTTAAAGTCTTTCTCAGGGTCTTTCTCTTATGCCAGCAAATATCTGTCTCTCTCTGTCTATCCATCCCCACATAAACGACTTCAGGGACCAGTTCCAAGGAATGTGTAGCTTTTGTTCTCAGTATTGCTTGGAAATGCTCATGCTGCTGGCTTTATGAAATTAATTATAGTGTAAATTTGCCATCTAAATGTAAGGGTTGTGCACATGAGGATTTTGAATGTACAAACAAGATGGTTAAACAAATTTACTATTTCCAGGTATGTCTGTCTTTTTCAAAATTTGACTAAATTAAGTATCAGAAAATACCTGCAGAAGTTTTTAATATCATCCTCCATGTTCTGCTGATGTGAAGACAAAGAGACAGGAAGGTGGAAGCACCAGCCTCTAGACACAGGGTAAACCCAAGTGTGAGCTACAATGGGCAATCAGGATTCCTGGCTCTGGCCTCCAGTCAGATTTACCGAGCCATTACACTGTGCCTTTATCCCCTTTTCTGAAATGCCAAATGACCCTTGGCTGCTTTGCTTACTGTCTTGTCCTCTCTTCCCAGGGGATGAGCTTGTTATTTGGCTTTCATGCCAGCCAAACCACACAGGCTGAGCAAGCATATGGGTATTTCAATCCCCATTCCTTTTCAAGCTCTTTGGATCTCTGCCAGAAGGTCACCAGTACTTTCCTTAATGAGTCCATTGCCCTCACTTGCCTTATTTAAATATTTGCTTTTGTGGTGGTGGCTGAACGGCCTTTGCTCCACACGTGGAGGCAACCACAAAAGACATCTCTTGACTGTGTGCTCTGATGATTTTCTCAAGAGACATGTGAGGTCAAATTGATAAAGCAGGCATAAAAGCAGTCGTAACTCCAGGCCCACTTATAAGTACACAGCATATGTAATGTGGATACAAAACGTAAAGGCAGCCAAACAGCATCCAAATGGGAGTAGTTCAACAGCAGATGAAGGATTCGGTTATTATCATTACAATAAAAAACTTCTTATGTCCTATCTAGAACAGCATCTGGGTTTTTTCACCTCTACTCCCTGCTCTTCTTTCTTCTATCCATTTATTTATTTGTTTATTTATTTACTTTTTTTTTAGTTTTTTTTTAACTCTGTCTTGTTTCTAGCCTTATTTTTCTCTTCCAGTACTGTGTTTTACCACTGAAACTCCAGTTTTGTTTAATTCAACATCTGATCTAAGATTCCTGTGTTCTAATCAAAAATTAGAGTTTCCCCCAGATTCATGTCTGATATTGTCCAGATAAATCAGAATGGGCATTTTCCTCTTGAAGTAGTCTGATTTGTCTTTAATCAAGAACCCTTTAAATCTTGGTGTGCAATTACTCTTCAAATACTCTTATGGTATACAGTATATGGTGTATGGCATATGGTATAGATATGCCACTCCACATTGAACAGCATCTAATATGCCACCTATTACTTGACTTCACATGTACTCTTTCCTGTTCCCTTGAACTGGTATAGAGTTAATTCTCTTCACAGTGGCTAATATGGGGCCATGTTTTGCATTTGTGATGAACAGTTTGGATAAAACAGGGATGCTTTAGTTATTGCTTAGCAGTGCTTACCGGAGCCCAAGCCTTTTTTTCTCTTCACATGACTCCCTCAGCGAGGAGGCTGGGGATGGGCAAGAAGTTGGGAGGGGACACAGGTGACTTCGACTGAGCAAAGTAGATATTCCAGACCATAGGATACCATGCTCAATACTTAGAGCTAGGGGGAGAAAAAGGAAGGGGAAAATGTTCCAAGTGATGGCATTTGTCTTGCCAAGTAATTTTCACACTTTGGAGCCCTGCTTTCTCGAGATGGCTAAACACCTGGGAAATGGTGAATGAATTCCCTGTTTTGTTTTACTAGTGTGTGCAGCTTTAGCTTTACCTATTAAATTGTTCTTATCTCAATGCACATGTTTTCTTGCTTTTACTCTTCTGATTCTCTCCTCGATCCCACTAGTGGGAGAGGGAGTACGCAGTGGTGCTTAGCTGCTGGATTGGGTTAAAATTCCTCTTCCCTTCAAAACACATTTCCTGCAAGGAAATTTCCTGGGTTCCATTCCAAAATTTCTCTTTAACCATGCACTGCTTCTCTACCACCAACCCAAATTACATTGTCAGGTTTTAATTTAGAAGCAGTGTTTCAATTTGCATTGTTACCCAAACAAAAAACTATTAAACATCTGCCATGACAACAGCAGTTATGTGATCGAGAGTGACTGAACTTTATGGTTCATTTTCAATCTGTTTTCCCTCTTCTTCTTTTCAGAATAAAATCAACCTTTGCCACGATCATGTACAAATACAGTGGTTGAATTTTTCATTGGATCTGTCAATCTTTGAACTGTTGTCTTCTGAATTTTAAAGGGAACAGTATAAAATAGACTATTCTACTGAATTTCCTGCTCTCGAAACAGATAAAGTAATTCAGAAATTTCCTGCATTGGAACCATGACTAGACAACTGCATTAAATCAGTACCATTTCAACATACATTGTTTTCATCTATTGCCTGGAGAATACCATCAAAAGGAATAAATTAACGCTTGCCAGTTATTTAGAGTAATTTTACTGAGATTTTTAAAAGGCATTAAAAAAATAATGTTTTTCTTTGGACTGTTTAATTTGAAAATGTTAATGATACAACAAATAGTATTTAATAGAAACCATGTGCAAGGTGGAAAAGCTTAAGAAGTCCACAGAGGAAGAAGGAGGGCTATTGTATGAAAAATTTCAAATACTGAACTTCCCCATACTTGAAATTCAATACTTATGAGCATAAAAAAGACAAAATATATCTTATTCTAGATATTTCTTTGACACCTCTAGACAGACATTTTGGAAGTCTGCCTTTTCACAATTAACAAGCAGATGTAACATTAGAAAGATTTTCCGAAGTTTGCATGTTGCAGTCAGTATCAGACATGGGCACAGATTCACATAGCAATTTTGTGACATTTTCTCTAAAAACTACCTTATGGCCATTATCATTAACTTCATGTGTCTGCTGCACTTTTTTTTGTAATTGGAGTCTCAGTATATCCAGTTAGGGATCAGGAATAAAACTTGAACAGTTAAACTGAAAAATCAAGAACATACCAATGATCAAATATTTTGGAATTACAGAGATTAAAATCTAATTACAAGAACAACAGCCGTGAAATTCTGTTCTGTCTTGCTTTGCAATGTCTATTAGCCTACAGAAACAGAGCAGAGACAAGTTTCTGATTTTGTGACATGCAGTTTCTCAGAAATGGCATATTGTACCCTCTGTAAGTCCTCATAGCACTGGTTTCTTGTAATTTTTGAGTTACAAGGAATTCTTTGGCAAGATCTAGTCAATATCTACAGGGATATAGAGAAACACAACACGATAAGTTGGAATGACAATTGAACACCAATTGTGAGTTTGACAAGACTTGGATCTCATTTAGTGGAACAGTACCTATACTTCTGATCCCGGTAAAGTGCTGAAATACTAGACTCCAGTCAGGGATTAGAAAAGATGGACTCTGAGTATTGAGAAGAACAACAGCAGCAACAACAACAAAGTCTGGTTTCCTTACAGTAGTACTGAAATGGTCTTTGGTACAGACAGAAAGAAGAAGACTACAGTCGTGTTCTCTAGATCAGGGGGTTTTGTCTGCTACTAACCTGCAAGCACACAGAAGGCAGAAGTTGCACAAAATTGCTCATAGAGGATGGACAGTCAAGAACCTATGGCTTGACCTTGATCAATGCAAGCAGAGAGAAAGGGAACACATAGGGCTGATTCTGACATTCAGAGTGGAGTTAAAGAAGTGACTATCTCCCTCTTCCGTGAAGGTAATTTAATGTGGGCCATTTGGCACTCCTAGCTGGTCCAGGCAAATGCACAGGCAGCAAAGTTCATAAACTTTTTAACACAGGAGACATCCTAATGCTACATTCAGCTTTCTGAGGTACAGGTTTGTGCAGTGCTTTAAGTTAAAACTTGACAATTATTCTCTCTCTTCCTGCAAAAGGAGAAATAATGTATTTTCTTATTCTGCTCTTCAGGTGATCCAGTTTTAAAGGGGAATTAAAGAAGCAAGCAAGGTAGTAATGAAGAGAGTTGGAAAGCTACGGTCCATATTAAAATGTGCATCTTGTTCTGTTAAGACAGTGTCATCTACTGAAATGACTTTTTGGCTTCTCCAGAGTAAGCACTTGAAAGCTATGTTTTCTAAACAGACTATTAAAATAACGCTTCTTTTAAAACTTACTTCTCACTTCTCATTTTGTTACAAAAACCAGATGATCAAAGAGGAATTTTCAGAAGCAGCTACATTTGCAGATCATTTTTCTAATTTTTCTCAGGTATAATCTGATACTTAGTGCATGATAAACATCACTTGCTAACCACTTGCTAACTGTATAGGAAAAGTATTTTCTTCTGAGTTACAATAAATAATTTCTGATTGTTGCTGCACACTATATTTTTAAGCTCCAGCAGGAGCAGGCAGACAATATAAAGTCTAATTCATCTCAAACACAAGATTATTTTGCATTAAGTATTATCCAACTTCTGGAGTCATGCTTTACTGACTTGCTACTTTTTTTTATCTGTGTCTGTATCAAGAGAAATATTTCAAGACTGCATAATATTAAATATTTAATACCAATTTATTGTTTGTGCAGCTTCAGAGGCTTTAGTTAATTTAGAGATTAATTTGGTTCTTAAGCTTCACTGATTCATTAACAAACAAAGAATATACTTAAAAGGCCCATAAAACAATCAGAGACTTACATTATTTTTTGCCTGTTTAAGCAATGAAGGAGAACAGAAAATAAATATAAAAGGGCTTCTTATATTCATAAGAGTATCTGATGACTACAGGGAGACAAGAAAAAACTTACAAACCTACATATATGGGGTTCTGCAGTGAAAAATAAGGAGTTCGTAAATGTTATTTTTGCTGTGATCAAAGTGCTATTCTTAACAAGAACAGAACTCATAATGTGTTAAATTTATGTTCAAGACAAGTCCATCACTTTTTCATCACTGGTACTTTTTAAGACATACTTTTTAAGTATAATATACTGATTTTTTTTCTGTAAACTGTGCTGGCTTAAATACAAATTAATTTAGGGAAGGCCTGTATGTTCATGTTCCACAGGCTGATGACACTGCACCTTTTTTAGGAGTAGGAAGCTCCCCTGCTTCTAGGTCTTCAGACAGCAGAGTTTCTCTCCTAGCTGCAACTGTCTCTAACATCGTCTCTTCCTACATGGACCATAACCTGTGTCTCCATTAGGACATCTGGCTCTAGTCCTGTGTCATTGCCATGTGGTGGCAACAGGAGAAATTCCTTCAAGGCCAAGAAAGAAAAGTAGCTAAAAATGCCTTATGGTTATTGTGCATGTTCAAACTAAGAGGCAAATATGAAAAGGTTCATTTTAAAACACTGTGAATGGTTTACCACAATATAATAATAATAGTTATTAATAACAACAACAGCAACAACAATAATAAAAATCATAAATGGCATATTAGACCTGGTGCATCTTGTACAGCCTTGAATCACTACTCATGTGTTGAGAGTCATTTGCTGTATGGTAAAATGACCATATGTGGTATGTGTCAATGTATGGACTCTCCGTGGGAATCACTGGGAGAAATATAAGAACAGTACGCAAACCATCTTGAGGAGTCAGAGAGAGGGAAAAAAATAAACAATTTCCTGTGGTTACTGCCAAAAAATGCCAGAAGGAAAGAAGCATGGATTGAAATATATCTCTGTATGTGGCCATATTCTCTCAAGATCACTGTACAATGACTTACTACTACTGCTGCTGCTACTATTGATACCACCACTACTATAGAAATAGCCTACTTAGCATGAAAAGGTGAAGAAGCAGATCAAAAGTTAATGCATTTTTACTTGCCCAAAGTCCTGTGTATGGAAAAAAAAACCTATGGAACTGCTTTTACTAATTAGACAGAATACGTGAAAAGAAGAGCTGCTCCCTGGCCTCAGTGGTGCACCATCAACCCTGGGGATTCAGCATTCACGAACAACAAACAATTCCTCAGAGAGACAATTCTTTCCATTTTACCATCTTATGTAGTCTTTCACTCTTTTTTTTAGTTGACCTCTTCTAAATCACAAAAAAGAAAGAAAAATAGGGCAGTTTTACAGGAAGTCCAAAAATGTTCTTTTTTTATGCATCAGTTCATGCAGTTGCACTTTTCTACTAAGATCAAGTTTCTCCCTCTCTCTCAAGCTAGACCTGACGTTTTCATTATTTCTAAGATAACAATTAAAGAGATGGTAAATATTGCTTTGAAATAGTTCTCAGAAATTTCTAAAGATTCTTGCTACACTTCTAAAGACATACTCTTCACAATATACTTTTTAAGCTGTTTTCAAGTCCAAGACCATTATTTCTACATCAATTTGTTAAGGAGCATGGAAGAAGTAGGTGGTTTTATTTAGACTTTAAGTAAACATATGTTGCAGAATTGAAATAACCACATGGAAAGAAGGCCCTGAGCAGATGGCTTCAATTAAGCACTAACCTTCCAAGAGACTGACAGATGAGTTGGGAAGAGCTTGGGGCTCACACAAATCCACTTCCTTTTCCTTCCCCTCTCTTTTCATTTTACAGTGAAAAGGGAAGTGCAGTGCCTAAGAAGAATATACTATTTTGGGATCCTGGGGGTAGTCAGGGAACTGATTTAGGATGGACCAGGGAACTTGTTTTTCTAAGAATGTTATGAACTTGTAGGAATGAGAGGACTCACAAGGAGAAGATGAAGAGATGTTGAGTCTAAATGCTTGTATGCAACTTTTAAGGACTCTTGCACTACTGCAGTCCATTTTCTCTGTTTTATGTTGTGGTCTGGTCCCTCTGATCCATGAGGCAATACCCTGGTGACATGTGGTGTTAATGGCTGGATGTCTTGGGGGTAGAAGCAGGGACAGAGGGATAATGAGAGGGAGGGATGTGAGACAACAGGACTTGCTCAGGAGGCTGAAGGAAAGATACATGTCCTACTCTTCCTAAAGAACAAAAGCAGGTAGGAAACACAGGGCATGTATACGTCAGAATATGAAGAGAGCCCCACATTCCATCACTAGTAATGGAGAATGCATGTGACATTTCTGAGGCTGAAACTGTTTCACAGTGCATTCATTTCAGGAATAAACACCTATGCTACTTGATACCTAGACACCTTTTCCCTAAGAACCATAAAAGCCATCAGGTTACTGTACCCTTGGTCCAGTATTTGCTCTGGTGTATCAGAGGAGATTATAACTTGCCAGAGGACAAACTTTAAAGATCATGAAATTCCTCTCTTGAGACAGAGGTACAGAAATCACTTCATAGCCTCCTTAGACAGCCTTACAAAAGTGTTTCATCTAACACTGGAAATGCATGCTGTGAAAATTCATTAACAGTAGAGGATCAGACTAAAATGAATGGCTGCTATTTTAGTTTGTCTACAGGGAAGTAAGTGCTGTATACACCAATAGGCTTTTCACCATTTGAGCGTGCTGCAGTTGATGAATGCAAGGCCTACAGTGTAGTAGTATAAGTGAAATCTGGGAAGATAAGGCCAGACCACTAGAGAGGGTGGATTTTGCAGATGAGATCATCTGAGATCATCTGGCATAAATGAGAGAACTAGCCCAGAGAAGCTAGGGAGGCCTGGGAAGGAAAAGGAAAGACAATTCAAGGGCAACAACAAACACAACCTCCCCCCACCTGCACCCCCCAAAAAAAAAAACCCAAAAAAAAACCAAACCACCTAACAAAAAACCCCCAAAAGTTTTCCATACAATAAGGAAGTATCACACAATTGCTCTTGTTACTGTCTCAGGAAATTTGACACAGCTGATTAAATTCTGAAGTTCCTCTGCAATGCTGAAGAAGGTTAGTCCAGAGATTTATGACACAGCTGTGCATGAAAGACTCTGCAAAATAGACAGTGAATATAAAAATGTTGTCAAAATTGCAAAGAGTCTTACAGGAAATTTCAGCAGAATGTCAGGATTCAAGCTATCTCAGAAAATACAGATATTGCAGAAAGGTTCTGGAGAAGTCCAATGTATTTGCAAACACTGTTTTTATGGAGAACTGGACACAGACTTATGTCTATTGAGCTTTGAGGGTCTTGGGGAGCTGCTGCTAAACAAAATCTTGACTTTAGCATTAAAGACACATAGATTCCATTGATTTCAGCAGTGCTATGAAAGAACTTCTCCCAGCTGCAAATAAAGTAATTGAATATATGGAACTAATCTGAGAATACAGTTTTGAATTAATACTAGATGTATGTATTCCTCTAGACAGAGAGAATATATACAATCTCAGTGTAAGCACCTTTTATGCATATCAAATGTAACTTGTCTAACAACCAACAGAGGAAAATCACATTCATGACTGTAGGCTTATATTGTGTGTAGGACATTCTCTACACTGAAGTATATCCATTCATGATAACTGTTTCAGAATTAGCAGGTATCTTTACAAACCCAGATGTCTGTAGAGAAAACACTCAAAGAAAGAACTAAAGAAAACTATGATCAGAGAGCACTGACAGAAGGAAAAAATATATACAATCAGAAGTAAACTAAAGGTATGCGTTCCTAATTTTATGATTGTTGACACTTCCTCTGTGTCCACCACTTTTCCTGGTACGACAACTACAAAATATTCTTCGTACTTGTTATATTATAACACTGCATTCTCCCTTCTCATTCCTACCATCATTATCTGTGTCTTCTGTAATTCCTGTCAGTTGGCTTTCTGATCTCAGCTTCCTCCATTTTCAAATCTGAGCTGTAAATGGATCATCTTTTCCCTCTTTATTTTGTTTCTCCTACAAAGAGTCTGCTGTTTAATTGGAAATATGATTTTAAAATGAATGTGCAAAAATACATTGCAAAGTTAGAGAGGTTCTTCCAAGTAAAAGAGGAAATTACGAGGGAAACGTAATGTACCTCCAGTAAACTACTTTGTTCCAGCTGATATGTTCTACCATGAGAACAAACCACACTACAAAAACATTTTTGCTTCCTTAAAAACTGTAGTGAGATTTTTGGATCCATTAGAGACACATTATGAATCTGTAAGCACTTAACAACATAACCACTCATAAGGAAGCTAACAGAAGATTTGACGTATCAGTTTGTACTTTGAATCCATTATGATTCCTTAACATATAGTTTGTTAAAGGAAGCATTGCTTAGCATGTGCAATTATTAAGTCTCAAATCTTAAGAGGTTCCACTGTTTACTTGTAGTCCAGGAGAGTTGAAACTATGTTCTTACACAGCACACTCTCAAATCTGATGACAGCAAAGTTAGTGGACTGGAAAGTACAGAGAGCAACAGAGACAGTGATCTGGATTACTTATGAAGATGAACTTATTTAAGCAGCGTGCTTGTAATATAATTTTATCTAAAATCATAAAAAAAATTATGCCTGTAGGATTGAGAATGCAAGGCTTAAAATGTGAGTCTACAAAAACCCAGTAGTGGTTAAAAGGATTTCAGATATGAGGTAGACAGTCACCTACAGCTTCAAAAAGATGCTCTATGAAGCTATATATATTCTTTGATAGTTAAGCAGTGGGGTAGCAAGAAGTGGGTTAAGACACTTTTCTTAATGACAGCAATGATGCTGTCTCTGGAATGATGCATACATGTGCCTATTACTAAGTTTTACAGGGTATGTTACTGGAGAATGAACACTGAGTTGTTGCTTGTTTTCTTGCTGCTTGTTTTCTGAAATAAGTGCTGTAAAAACGATTTACAGTGATTCTTAAGTTCAAAGGACCTGTTTTATCTGAGAGGATGAAGATAAGACTTGATTGCAGTATGCAAGTACAAGATTATATTTTTGAAGGGGGAGAATTTATTTAATCTAGTAGAGAATGGCCTAACAAGGTAAGTACAGAGCAAGATAAACATGCAACTACAAGGTGTAAGATTTTTAATCAGCAAGACAATGCTCAATCAAACCAAAGGAGAATTAACCAAAGAAGTTCAGATCCTGATGCTGGCTTCTGTGAGACTAAACAGCTCTTTGTCAGAAACTCTGCTGAAGCCTCAGTAAGAAGTATGATGTGGGAGAACTAAACTTCTTTTCTGCCGTTTAACTACATTCAAGTAATCTGAGAGGAAGCTTCAGTTTTTGCAGTTGGGTGCTGGCTTAAATGTAAGCATATAATGAATAACTCCACTCTAAATACACTCAGAAACATTAATTACTATGACTAAATCTCAAGTATGCTAAGCAAAAATGTCGAAAGTCGACTACATGATTTTAGAGGTCATCTAGTCCAACCATTCTGCAATGAGCAGGAATCTATTCACCACGTCTTTGGAGAGACAGCAGGCCACTCAAATGAACCCGTCTGTTCACAGATGAGTAGCTATGGAGATCTAAGCACAGAATTGACAAGAAACATTCAAATGAGGTGATTTTTTTTTTGTACTTTTTCCCTGTTGATATCTTGTATGAATGAGGGCTGCAGCTAGAAGATATGCCATGAGATGTGCAGCTAAGGGCATGATGGCCTGCTGATGGAGATGACAGGTTATCAGGTGGAGAATGACCTTTAATGCTGCAATCAAACAGGTGGAAGAGGGACTGATGCTAAGTTGTCACCTGTTCTGTTCCACCTTTGCACAAGACCCATAGTCTGTAATTTCTGAGTTACTCTCAATATCTCATTTACATATAAAGTGGCTGCCCATCACCACCATTTATTATGTCAATTACAGACTATTTGGCTACAGACTCCCCTTTTCACTACTCCGGAAAGTATAAATGGGCACTTGAAATCCTCTAGGGCAAAGGATGAGAATACAACCACCTTTGCAAACAAGTAAACAGGCTTGCTCATCTCCCAGAAGCAGGGCCACCTCTTTTGTTAGGTCTTGCACCTTCAACTGAGTTGGAGAATACTCAGGAATACTTATACATAGTACTGTATACATAGTACATGTGCAAAGTACACTTACAGTTTGCAGGTCTAGTGAATTTATCACTGGCAATCTAAAATAATCTATAATTTGTTGCTCCAATAAATTGCACTGTTGGTGAATCTGTGTGTGTGTAAGTTCCTACTGAAGTCCACCAGACTTACACCACTGCAATGATTAATTTCACTATTTGTCAATCTACTCATGAAAGTTCTTACTGAACTCAACCAGAGTTATGCTGCTGAATTGATTTTAATCAGAAATGAGGCCCACCCACACCCAGCCCCTCTGATTTCTGAAAACTAGCTGGAAAGCAATGGTGTTTATTTTATGCCAAAGCTAATGCAATACATCTACATTTAGAAGTGGGTGACATTTTTGAAAAAAAGTTGAATAAAATTTTGAAAAAATATTTTTAATTACCTCTGGAGCAAACTGTTAGAAATTTTAGTTGGTAAGCATCACTACATAGATATGGATTGTTTTAAAACAGAAAAATGTAATTGTATGACCAGAAGCTGGTATTCATAAAACCCAAACCAGCAGTTTTTTACTCCCAAGTAGTAATTTACTGTTTATTAATAAACTCTCTTGTCCAAAAAGACACAGGAGCAGGAAAACCCCACTATACACTTAATGTTTATTCTGTCTTATATCTGCCTCTCATTAGGCCACCATGCTTATACTACATGGGCTTAATATAGTTTCAAACTGTTTTCAAAACTGAAAATAACTTGCTTTTTCTGTAAGAAATTCACGTGAAAAATCAATGAAGACGGGAAATTAAATGCTTAAATGGCATGCTTTTCATGATTTAGCGAATGCTATCGCTATATAAAGGGTAAGACAAACGTAGTATTAATATTAAAAGATTCACACTTCCAACTCTTAGGGATATCTGAGGCTCCTCACTCCTGCATTCCCTGACCACCATGCTTTTCTGCTGTTGGATGGAAGTGAATTCATTTTGAAACAGCCAGTTCTGCCAAATTTATAATCTTCTCAGCAAAAGAGCAAGCACAGATGTTCTATATATTGCTCCACACCTTAGAATTGGAATATTTTCCAAAAATATCTACCTACATCTCCTTGAGGAGATTTGGGGTCTTGTGCTGTCAGAGTCTTCTGTACTCAATGACTGAGTGCAAAATGATTACTTAATTTATTTAGGTTAATTCTCATCAAAACAGTATTTAGAAGTCATGCAGATGTGCAAACACTTGCTGGACTTCTCTCCAAAATGGCACTGATAGAGTCTGCTGTACCGTTAGTCTCCTGTGCTATCTGCTCATTGTTTGCTAAGAAAATCCTCTGCACAGGGCTTGAGCAGCAGATCTAATGCACAGGAGAGATTTCCGTACATCAGAATTATCTACAAGTAATGCCAAGGATGACCTGCATTTAATGAAGTGGTGCAGAACACACTTTATTGAAGTGTCTGTCCTCACTGCCTTTGCTTCTGTTGTTTGGGGGAGTGGGGTGGTTTGCATTTGTTTTGTGAGGTTTTTTTAAAAACATGGACAAAAAAGGAGAATGAATTAATGTTAAAAAAAGCTCATCAAGAACTAAGGTACCCTGCAAACTGGTAATTTTAGTGACAACATTTGCTCATGTGACATACAGGATGACATGACAGAATACAAATGCAGGAATCTGGAAAGCTGGAGTTTTGATGACCTCATTCTATGGGGTCTATATGGCATCTGTCTTCAATTAAAAGGGATATACTGATTTTTAACAACTGGTACAAGACTTAACATCCTAGAGCTAAACAGTGTTCTCCAGTTTCTTTTTTGACACAGATCAAGCTCTCCTCAAAGAATAATGGAATATCTCAAGCTGGAAGGGACCCACAAGGATCATTAAATTCAACTTCCTGCCCCTCACAGTAGTACCTAACACTAAATCATATGACTAAAAGCATTATCCAGACTCTCCTTGATCCTATGAATGGTTAGTAAATTTCCCTACAGACACTAACTTAATTTTTGCATTCTGACTAGAAAGTCATAGTAACTATAGTTAGAAATATAGTAACTGTTTGTGTCAGAAACTCCCAAAAGTCTCATAGGTTATGAATATGCTTCTGATGAGGGCAAACTGAACATGTCCCACTAGTTCATTCCTTATCAATCAGACCACAAGACAGGCAGGCCTCAGAATCAATTCTGCTCTGTGGCTGTGTACTTTTGGTCATTTTGGCATTCCTGATTCTTGTACAGTGTTGTTTAGGTGAAAAAAGGTATAAAATATTAGTTAAGTAGATACAATGTATTTTCTGGTATATATTTCCTAAAGATAATTCCTTATCTAATAGATATAATACATTTCCTGATGTATCTGAAATTTTAGTATGCAAACAACAGCAAAACAAGACATAAACTGAGTGTTTGAAACAAATCAGTATTTTTTAAAATTAATTAAATTACCTCTCCTTTTTTTCAGTAAACTAATAGAGTGTTCAGTATTCCATGGTGTAACAAATTGTTTTGCTATTTGACATTACTTGATTTTGATTTTTAAAAAAACTGCAAAGTGGAAGTTGCTCTTGAAAACCGCTCTCAAAAAGTAATGATGGGCAAATTCCTTCTCCTATGTAAAAATGAAAAATGTACTTCCAGGTAATCATGTGCCTCCGTATATATATTAATGATTTTCCTGATGAAGCACAATGTAAGATAAAAACTGAAATACACCTCAGTGCGCCCCAATATGACATAAAAAAACTGAAGGCAGATATTTATCAAATGTCATTTGAAATTCAGCAAAGATTTTGAGGTATTATCATTTCCTTCCTAACTGCAAAAACTACTCAGAAAAAGACAGTTCAAGAAAATACAATATTACACACAAATGACATTTCACAAAGAACATTACATAGACAAGTACCTACAGTTTCTTAATGTGACTCAGTTGCTGCCCAGAAAAAAAAAAAATCCATTTGAAATAAATTCTGTAAAGATAAAAGTGTACACTCAGCCTGTGAAGATACAATCACAGTATTAAGTAGGCAGAGGAATGTGTGCTTTTGCTATGTGATTTATTACCAAATCTTTGACACACAGGAAAAGCTCTCCCAAAGCAAGCACAGAAACTATTTTGGTACTGCTTCTTCTTACTTCAGTGAAAATGCAGGCACAACCCCCAAATGCTGGTGGTTTCCATTTCATGTTTTCTGGGCACTTCTAGGTGTGTTGATTATCTAGAAGCCAGAATTTAATGTCCCAAAGGAAAAGACCATGAACCCTATATGATGAGTCTGTCTTCAAACTATTTGCTAATCTTGCTAAACTATCTGCACTAATAACCTTTTTTCAGTATGCATGGATAAATCTACTTCTACAGGATTTTGATTACTTAAAGTATGCTGTAGTCTTCCAAAAGGAAATTAATTTAGGTCAAATTGTGTATTACTTGACCTCATATTATTGTTCTACCTTGTCCACAGAGAACAACAAAACGTGTTTCCACATGCAGATTTGCAAGGTAATGTTTTGAAAGGAAGTGTGGTTCTTTCTAGCAGCACTTCTGCTGAACTTAAATCACAGATCATCTTCTTAACTCTGTAAAACACCAAAAGCTTGATCTGCTCAAGCAATAAAACCCAAAAATATGAAAGTGCATGCAATAACAAAACCAAGTTACAAAATATGCAAAGCACATGAGCATGCCATGCCACCTCAGAAAGAACAGCAATTTGGCTTCCACTGCACAGATGAAAAGAGTGAACAATTCTTGGGAGGGCAATAAAAAGAGAGTGAGCTTTTTCCTTAGATGTCAAGTAAATTTTAGGAGGTCGTAAAGGAGAGTGACACATATTCATTTGCTGTGTTGTTGGCATATGGCAGGTGAAATTCTATCCTGAATTCTGCCTTCCCGTACCTGGGCCAGCACTCAGATCCACTGTGACCTCTCCTCCCTTTGCCTCTTTCCAGCCCATCTCATCAGGCTCCTGTCACTCCTTCCTTTGTCCCTCTGTCTCCTTTCACAGTCCCACTCATCATAGCTGGCTGACCTCATTAATGGCGATGCCAGGGCTGTAAAATCTTTTTCTCTGCTCTGCCACTTGCTTGAGTTGGGAGGAGAGACACAAAGTAAGCCAATTCCCCACAGATCTCATGAGTGGCATAAGGGAGGTAACCGTCACCTCCACCTTATTTCATGGCTACAGGACCTTAGGAAACTCACATTACTCATTGCAGATAAATACTCATTGCAGATAAAGGTTTATTAGTCCCATTGTGGCTGCCATCCAGGGTCAAGTACACTGTGTCAGAGCAGAAGGGTCTGTCCCTCCCGGTGAATGCTAGTATATAGCTCACCTGGGAACTCACAACTGTAACTGGAGAGCACTGTGTAGCATACTGGAGGAATTTTCTGAAGAAACAAAGTAAGCTGGGTTCACCAGACACTTCATTGAAGTTCAAAGCAATGCCTGCTCTACAGTCCTCACTGGAAGTGAAAAGTAACCAGTATTTCCTGGGTTTTGGTTTCAACATCAGAGCTCAAGGCAGCCAGCCCTAGGTGTAACTAATTTAGTACACACCAGCTCGCATGGATTGCTCTCAATTGCAGTAGAAATTGTATTTCACCTGTCTGTATCAGAAATCTTACAGCGCAAATATACTGATAAATGTGAGGATTGATGACCAATGAATACTAACTGATGAGGCTTCTCAGCAAATCTTTTACCTTCAACAGCTTTCTAACAACCTCAGTCCATCACTTGACAGCCATAACTGTGGAACAATATTATATAGCTGTTTCATCCAAGCAATTTAACATTATTCACCAAGTAATTGTTTAATGTTATTTTCCACTAGGGCTAAATCACATGGTTTATTGTGCCCTGCTGGCACTGCTATAATCCTCATCCACACTGAACCCCCTAAAACACCTTGCATTTGTGGATATGTTTGTCCTTTCAGTCCAGTTTTGCAAATCAGGAATGCTTTGTGAAAAGCCCGCAGAACTAAGTCCCACAAGCAGTTGGAAAAACGGCACGCCTAGGCATTGCATGTTTTCCTAGGTTTATTAATTTCTATTCAAGTATGTTTTCAGAAGTTTTTTAAGAAAATTTATTGTTTTCATTATTCTTATCAACTATGTTTTTCTTCTTTTAAAAAAATGTTTAAAAACCATCCAATGGAGCCCATCATCACAACAGAACTAAATTACAGCTGCAGAAAGCTGTGCTTCTGTGCCTGTATGATTCCAGTTTCAGCCTACCACTACGAACCTCTTCTTGAAGTGGGGAACAAAAACAGTACTATGACTGAAGTCTACTAAAGTTATATTAAGTTATATTAACCTCATATATATACAACTTTGCACATATTTTAATTTTTTTTAATATATTTACTTCGTCTCATTTTTAATGTACGTATTTTTTAAGATAGTTACTTTCTGTAGTTTTTCAATGGGGGCATGATGAGGAAACTCATTTAAACAACTGGCAGGTACACTGAAAATCATTAGGCACAAAGCATGGTCATTCTGAAGACACTGTTTGTTGTTAGTTCAAGCTAAGCAAAATAAAAAATACAGAACGCCTGACTTCAACTTCTTTCAGCCAAAATCAGCAAACTGATTGTATATAATGCATCCAGTTATGGGCTAGCAGGTTATTTTATCAACATAAGTGGAAGAGAAGAAATTTATTCTATTTAACATGGTGCTACAAAGGTAGCTGAACTCTCAGAATGGCATACAGGCCTTCGCTCTCTTCTGAGTCAAAATTTTGAAGAGGACGTTAACGAGGAACTTTCTTTTTTCTTTGCTATCAGTTCGTTCTGATTCTGTAGGTCAGTTTTGAGTAACAGGTGGCTTGGTAAAGTTTCATATACTAATTAACCTATAAAAATATTCTATTTTTTCAGGATTCAGAGGTTATGCTAAAGAAGTTGGTTTTTTTCCAGCTTTTCTTGCCTTGAGGGAGGCAAGTCAGAAGAAAATCACCTTTTCTTTCTTTTAAACTCTGTCATGGCTCAAAAGAGAAAGAAGGCCTGATTCCCTCTTGTAACTTCTTGTTACATGGATATCACACAAACAAAAATGTATTATTTCTAGCCTAGAAAATTAAATTACAAAAAGTGGTACTTGTGAATAAAAAGCTTGGAGAGGAAAGTCATTAATCAGATATGGCTTGACAAAGTCTTAGAATAAAAGGACGTCTGTCAACAAATCTGAACTGCACTTATGGCCTTGTTTGAAATTGTGCCAGTTCAATGGCCAAAGGTATCAATCTTGACCCACAATGAAGTTACTTATTAATCCAAATGCAAGGCTCTACATGACAGTTTACTTATTACTTTCTCAAGAAACTACTCAAGAGTAGTTTCTTATTACTCTTACTGTTTTCTCAACAACATATCTGCAGCCAGCAACCTAAAAGTCTCTTCCAACATAGCAATGACTGAAACCATTAACCAACCTTGAACTCGTTCTTTCCCCTTCACCTTATAAAGCTAAGAAATATTAACAAAAGCGGCTATGGTAACAATCACAAACAGTCATATGAGGATATCTGGTAATGTCCCAAGTCAGTCCTGAAGTCAACCCATTCATGTATTTTTAGCTATTCTCTCTGATGAAATAGCAGAGTCACTAATGCTTTACTGATCTCTTTCAACAAACCACTACCACTAAAGATGTTGCAAATACATGGAGTTAGTCAGTGGATGTAAATGCAATCAGTCAGGAATGGTCCCTCCCCAGAAGGTCTGAAAGTGAGGACTTTCTTCCCCTGGGACAGAAATAAGGAATTATGAAAATTGTGCAAAACAAACACTAAAGTCCATTTGATGCTCTAAAGTCTTTTCTGTGTTAGACTGGCAATTGGTGCAGCTGTGAGGGTGTTGATGCTAGTGTGGCTAGACAACACAACTGATTTATAAACAGAGACTGCTACCTTTCTGATAAAATTAGAGGTAACTGCTATAAGCATCTATTATCATAGCATTTCTCCTATGAGGAAATACTGCGAGAATTGAGGTGGGTTATCCTGGCAAAGAGAAGGCTCCAGGGAGACCTTACTGCAGCTTTTCAATATTTGTAGGGGGATCATTAAGAAAAATGGGAACAAACTTTTTACCAGCACCTGTTGCTTTTAGACAAGGGGCAATGGTTTTAAACCAAAAGAGGGTTAATTCAGGTTAGGTATAAGGAAGAAATGGTTTACAAGGAGAACTGTGAAATGCTGGACCAGGTTAGCCAGAGATGTGGTAGGTGCCCTATCCCTGGACACATTCAAGATCAGGTCAAACGGGGCTCTGAGAAACTAGATCTAGTTGAAGATGGTTCCTGCTCATTGCAGGGGAAGTTGGACTAAAAGGCCTTTAAAGGTCCAAACCATCCTGTAATTCTAAGATGTTCACCTGCCAAAAATGAGGATATTTTTTAAAACATCATGAGTACAAATTTTCATTCCAGGCTTTAACTGTGACCACCAAGCCAAAAAATTTTTTTATTTTTTTTTCTTTTTTTGTTAGCAAAAATACCATTTCAGACAGGAAACAGTATAAATGATCCATTTATTTTAACAATGAAATTAATTGCTTATTATTAAAGAGTGTAATTACAACATTGAATGCTCAGTGTTGGTGGCTTTCCTATGTTTCAGGACAAAATACATTTATGTTGGGGACAATAAATTAGGCATTAAATACAAGTGGGTTCTTACAAGTTGTGGCTAAATCCCTTCCATTCTCATTGCTGAAAGCTTACCCTCAAATAAATAATTCCCGAGACACCTTGCAATAGGAAGAATTCATGAATGAACGCATCAATAAATGCTGCCTACTGCAGGGCTCACCACAAATTCTTTGTAATACTTCTAAGGAATTTACAGACCTTTATTAGTTACATAAAAATCCCCAAATTTGCTTTTTCTGGATATACTCTTCTGCCCCTTTTCAAAATTATCAAACCAGACAACTAAACATTAGCATAAAACAGAGCCAATGACCCTGTATGTACTTACCATGTACCACATGCTTGGCCACTTGGGATCATTGAAATAAGTGGATTGGGTACCACCAGGTTTATAATCTCTCTTTATCCTTCTTTTAACCACCTGCTGTTGTATCCACTCCACCTGCCAATGAGGAAAACATATGGAAAGTGTTACGGTTCTGTGGAGATGACCAAGAAATGCGTGAAAACTTAGGATCCTTCTCATTACCATACTCCAAGGCATATTTAATGTTAAAGAGTTCATTTTGGCAGTGGAAATGTGCAGATCACCTTGGTATACTGTTCACTAAAGAATACACTCAATTTAGCTAGTATTACAAATCTACCTGAACCATTACTTAAATACCCTCCTAGAAGGACTGCATTGGCTATCATCTTTTAAATATTATTATTTTACTATGTTTCTTTGTAAGACTTATTCTTCTTTTGAATTTATAAAAACTCATACACGAAATATAACAGCACATTACAATGAGGAATTAATCAAATTTCTAAAAGAGTGGGTTTGTTTTTATTTTTATCCTTCTGTTCCAGAAAACAAAAACATTAAGAAATATATTCATAAGTTTTGCTTGACCAATAGCTAAATCACCTTCACCACTTGGAGAGAAAAAAAAACGAAACTAAACTTCATTGTAAGTAAAGTGACTTTTTGTCAGGATTTTCTCAGAAAGGCAGTCTGGAAGTTTATTTTATACTGAGCTCTCCCCTGGGAAAGACAGCTGGATACTGAGCAACAGCTCAAATTAAAACAAACACAAAACTGAGCTTGAAACAGCAAAAGAAATACTAGGGTTAAAAATCTAATTCTGAAAGTTGTTCTTCTCTGATACATCAAAGATTCATGACACATCCAAAGAAAGGTGACACCAAAAGTGACATCAACCTTTGAGCAGAGAGGACACTGCAGTTACTTCTGCATTAGCTATTCTAAATGGGAGCTAGTTTCAATGAATGTAAATAATATGAACTAACCACAGAAAATCCCACGTTATATTTACACACATCTAGCAGCTTATATTTCTGCTGAATTTTTTCAAGAGATGTAACTATAAAAATTCAATTCACCTCTCTCCATGCAAGACAGCCATCTTCTCCTAGCAGCCAGCTCTGTACCTTTCATTTGTGCTGTTTATGAATATTGGTGTATGCACACAAACATATAAATATATCAAAGAAGTTACTTTCAGCTCACATATTTCTTTGTCACTAGTCAGAGACAGTATTAATATTTTCCCTCAGCAGGCTAATCTCCCTACTGTGCATTGACAACACAACTTCAAATCCTTAGACAGACACACCATACCACTCTGGACTCTACTTCTTGGTCAGAAAAAAATGCAGGAAGACATCTCTGAATTTGTCCAGAGAGGACTCCTAGGACAGTCCTTATAGAGGCTGGCAAAGCTTCATGGTTTTCTTCATGAAGAAGAAATGAAATCTCCTCCTTCCCAAGAACTAACTTCAGGATCAAAAGTATTCCTATAGAGGCTAAATTATTCAGTCTAAGAACACAGACTGTCAGGTAGGGCTGACTCTGAAATCCATTTCTTCGTTAAATCTTCTAGGAACACTCATAAGTTGCTTTCTGGGTCTATGAGAATGGATAAATTTGACAGTGTGCCCTTCTCTCTTGCTTATTGTCTCCTCTTTCAGTTCAGTTTAAAATCCCTCATGAGAAGACAAGTGCTAACTGCTCCCTCCAGATATGGCTGGATCCAGGTGTCCTCTGCAGGAGCTCTGATAGCTAATCAGTCTTAGGCTGTTTGATGTAACAAAGTCTGGAGGGCCTGTAAGATACACAAAGCATACCTGGGCAAAGGCCAAAGAAAGGAAAATCAAAGGACTTCAGTAAGCACTAAGCCTAATGGGTGCTTTAAACTGGGATCAACAACCCTCTTAACTAGCTCTCTCCTCCATGAAACAGACTGATTTTTAACTGAATAATGAACCCTATTCTCCTGTCTTTTGTTGCTAATACATGCTTTTTTTTCCCAGACCCTCACAACAGCAGCTTGTTTTTCTTCGATGCTTCTTTTCTTGCAGGTAGTCTGTATCTCCCAACACATGACGAACCAACAGATTGGCATCCTGGGTACCATTTGGTCTCTGGACTCCCCACCTGCCTGCACTGCCACAGACATGGGGCCTCTCTTCTATTATTACTATTTAGGAGTCACTAACAAAAAAGCTCCAACAGGTCTGAAAAAGTAACCAGGGCTTTCAGGGCTTTTACAAATCAACTTTTGAATTCTTATGATGAGATGTGGGTCTCAGTGCTAGAAACACATTCAACTGAGTGAGCTGGGGTCTCAGGCTTCTATGCTGGAAGACTATTTACTGTTATCTTCACATGCCCTTTGCTGAAGGGATTAACCACATGAGTGCTGTTACCCACGCTGAGTAAGTTGTTTTAGTCAACAAATTTCAGCAATTCACAGGCCAAGAATACACAGAGCACACAATACCATGCTTGGTAACTTGTTTTTACCTTAAGTCTTCATGGAGGAATTAAACATGCCTACCACCAACACAATCTGAGGATCTGATAGCATTGCAAAAGTGTACACAAAGACAAAAGCAATTTTGTCTTTGTGTACACTTTTGTGACACTAAGTGTACACACACACTCAGCAGAAGAGGATTAAACCTTCTACCACTGCTACCTCTAATTTAGAAGCATGAACATTAACAAAAGAACTCACCAACATTACTATTGTCTAGAGCAGCTGTAAATCAGAGACCTGGGATATCTAACTCAGCATTAGGTACTCCTGTGTATCAAGGGCTCTACAGGAACCACAATTAGCAACTGTGAGGATTTTTGGAAAAGCACCTTTCTTCTATTAGTGGAGTCAAAGAAATATAACATATTCCTGGAGCCTGCGCAACACACAAGGGGTAAGCTGAACTTCAGCAACCTAATACCATTTCTATATGGATAAAATGGAAGTTTTCATGAGTAGACAAACTCTTTGCTAAACTCTCTACTTAATCACTGGGACGTGTTGTCTCCATTGATTACTGCCTATTCAGCTACAAATATCTGCTGATCAATAAAAAGATTTAAACATAAAAGCAGCATACTACTGGTGGCAGACTGGTGCATGCACACATTGCTGCCTCCAAAAACAAGCCCAATTAATTTCTTTTCTCCATTTCCTTTATTTCTGACAATATTATGGAGAACACTATCAGTTATTTAGTCCAAGCAATCATTAACACTGCAGCACTGCACACTTCCAGTTTGGAACACATATAATCTGATGCATGAAGAATTTTCGATACATGTATATGCATGTATTTGTACAAGAGTCTGTATCAACTGAGTTAATGTGCAAGACTGCAGTATAGTAGATTATTATATTTTAGTGAGATATGGGTAAGTATTTTTTTGTATCTTATCTACCACCTTTTAACAAAAGATGATCTGTTGCAGGGCATGCCCCTATAACATGCTGGATATTGCCCCTAATTCCTATTTCCTTAGCTCCCAGCAAAATTAGGGAACACATATGAAAGAGTAATTTTGCAGAAGGGCTGTGCAGTTGCATGATCAGACTCAAACCCAGCAAAAGAAACATAGCTTCTTGTCTTTCCACAAGATTTAATGACAGTTTTATGTATGCATAGAGTTGCTCTACGTAAAATAGCCTTTTAATTTCATACAAATACAGATATGGGTAAATGACACATTTGTCTAAGTACGTATATGGGAAGATAGTGGAGGTAGCTCTTTAATGATGGAATGCAAATGTCTAAAGGGAATAGACTAGATTTATATAGAATATTTCAGTTGTGAGGGAGCTACAGTGATCATCTAGTCCAACTGCCTGATGAATTCAGGGATGAACAGAAGTTAAAACACAGTACTGAGGGCCTTGTCCAAATGTATCTTTAACATTGACAGGCCTGGGGCATCAACCAACTCTCCAGGAAGACTGATCTGTTTGACCAAACTCTTGGTAAAAAATGCTTCCTGAAGTCCAGTGTAAACTTCCCCTGATGTAACTCTGAATCATTCCCACATGTCCCATCACTGGATACCAGGAAGAAGACCTCCCTCTCTCCATCCCCTCTAAGGAAGCTGTAGAGGGCAATGAGGTTGCTTCTAAGTCTCCTTTTCCACAAACTAGACAAACCTGGTATAAAACATTAGGACTTATTTTAGATACTACAGATAACCACAACCATGAAAGCAGGAAGCCAAACTGACCACCCTCAGTCAGTGACCGTGCAGTGCTATGAGGGAGACAATGCAGGATGCTAGACAGAGTAATGTAAAACATCCCAACATGCCTGATCACAGTCCTACTTATGGCTGTGTCTGGAAGACTTTTAGGAAATACTTTATGTTGAGATGATTAGCTGTTTTTATTCTGGGGTTATACTGACACAACCTTTCAGAACTTAATTTCAAACATCACTGGAAGACAACTGACTCATTTGACAAGTCAATGCATACAATTTTCTTCACAGAAAGTATCACTGCTACTGAAATAGAATCATTTACTCTACATTGTACAATCACTAGGTTATATTAATGAAAACAAGGTCAAGACTCAGAAGTTATTTTAGTATTGTGACATATGTATTTTATGTGACAAGTTATTTTAGTATTGTGACATATTAAAAAGACTTTAAGTACTTTATGGGTATTCGTCCACAAGTTACTGTAGAATGCCTGGTATATTTTGATAAATTTTGATAGATTCTGCATGAAAGGAGCTCACTTGTATAAAAGGACTATTTCTGGAGTAATTACTTATACAGATTCTCATGTCTTGCCAAAAGGTGTGTCTATGCAAATAATAAAGTGCATTTTAACATTTCCATAAAGTCACACTTACTGAAGGGTAACAGAGACATTTTCCCACTGACTTCAGCTTCAAAAGTTCCATTTCTTGAGTGTCTAGACATCAAAGGCAAGCCAGACTGGAGACCAAATTATTTTTAAAAATCACCATTCTCAGTCTCCTTAATTCAAGACTCACAGCATTGTTCTGTGCATGATGCAGCTCTTCTTCACAGACCTGCATGAAATATTGCTATGGCAATAAAAGCTGCTCTGAGGTAATTCAAACACTCTTTTTCTCTCTTTAAGTGATAGAATATGAAACTAAACGTTATCTCTATGTGACGCAAAACTACTTTCTACCATTTTCAGCCTCACTGATTCAATAGAATTCTTGGGAGAGGAGCCCCATGTAGACACGCTGCAGTAAGATCTCCCTCACACAGTGTTACAAACTGTGAAAATAAAAAGTGTGATAAATGAAAAAAAAAATTGCACACTGGAAGAAAACCCCACCAATTTATCAAAGCAGCATGATTTCTAGCATACAAACACTGTTGTGAAAAAGAATTTTCTCAAATATACTATGAGAGCATCTGCTTGAACAAACATTTAAAAATTATTAAAAATGTGTCAAATCCAATATGTGCAAATGTCATTACTATAGAGCAGTAGTTACAGGGAAGCTGAAGGCATAATCCTTCCCATTTTGAGGAAAACATGCTTGGGGTAAAAAAATTTTCTAACTCTGAAGTAAGTTATAAATTTCATACCAGAACCTGTGACTTTTATGTTACAAAATTAAATGTGAAGGTGTCAGTCTGCAGTCTGTGAAGAAGAGACCCTGAAGGTGCCCTCCTAACTAAAACTGTAACTGTAATCTTTGTACTGCCACCACTCACCTCCATCTCTCCTACACCTCTAAGAAGAAACTGGAAATTCCTCCTCAGACAACAGGAGAGCAGGTGCCACAGGAATACTACAGATTAAAGAGAAAAGAGAAAACCCAGACAGGGGACACTCAAGGTAATGCCCTGTGAACAGATCAGCAAAAGGGGCAACCTTATCATACAGAAAACAGCCCTGAACAGCAATGCAACACTGTTACTCAGAGTTTGTCTACAGACTGATTGCTTCGGGCAGCCATTCTCCCTGCCAGTGAGGATGGTCTCACGCTGCCTCTGCCACACTTCATTCTCTACTTGCCTAAAGGCCCTCAGTACTCATGTACACTTGAGTTCTGAAAAACCCTGCTATGAAAGGACAGAAGTGAGGATGGCACTCTTGGTGATAGAATATGAGACAGTGCTGTCCCCAGAAGGCCATAGGAGAAAAATTGTTCTAACAGTTCCTATTTCAGTGGGAAGGGATGCCAACCAGAGGGACTCTGACAGACTGGAGATGGGCCCATGTGAATCACGTGAAGATCAATGAGACCAAGTGTAAGGAACTGCACCTGGATGAGGTAAATCCTAAACTTCAGTACAGGTTTAATAAGTTGATTGAGAGCACTTCTGCAGAAAAGGTTTTGGGCATATTGTTGGATGAAAAACTGGACATGACCCAGCAATGTGCACTCGCATTCCAAAGAGCCAACTGTATGCTGGGCTATATCAAAAGACACTTCTCCTCCACTCTCCAGAGTGCTGCATCCAGCTCTGGGGTCTCCAGCATAAGACAGGCAGAGGAGGGCCATGAAGATGATCAGGTGGCTGGAGAACCTTCCCTATGAAGAAGAGCTGAGACAGTTGGGATTGTTTAGCCTAGAGAAGGTCTTTGGAGAGACCTTATGGCAACCTTCCTGCTCTTGAAGGGGGCCTACAGAAAGGATGGGGAAGGTCTCTTTATCAGGGAGGGGTAATGGTTTTAAACAGAGAGTAGATTTAGACTGGATATTAGGTAAGGTGAAAGTTCTTTACTCCAAGGGTGATGAGGCACTGAACAGGTTGCCCAGAGAAGCTGCAGATGCTCCGTCCCTGCAAATGTTCAAGGCCATGTTGGATGGGGCTTTGAGCAGCCTGTGGAAGGTGTCCCTGCCTGTGGCAGGAGAGTTGGAACAAGATAATCTTTAATGTCCTTTCCAACCCAAACAATTCTGTGATTCTGTGTTTCTCACAAAACCAGTACCTTAGTTGTCCTGTCATGAAGTTTTCTGTGATACCAGCTCTACTTAAAGGACGTAGGAGGACATGGCAATATCCAAGGGCATTACCCTCTTTAGTGAACAACTGAGACACAAGCCATTACTCCAGGAATGCAGAAGAGGTGATGGAGACTGTTGACACACCTCTTGCTATCTATATGCAGTCACAAAAATGAGACCTCAAAAATTGAACTACTCAGTTTAAGAAGAATTTTGTGTCTTTTTTTGATCATAATTAAAACCCCAGCTATTTTCTTAACCTACTATTCTTTGACTCACAATAGCGACAGCCAGTTTTCACCATAAAAATAGATGAAGACATTTGGTGAAGTAGATGTTGACATAGGTCAAGATCATGGAAAATTATTGCAGATACCATTTCACAAATGTAGGGGTCTAAAGTTGGATAAAAAGTCAATGACTCCAGCAGTGCTATGTGATGCATTCTTGCAGACTGAGAAAGTGTTTCTTCAGCAAGGGTAAATGACAATTCACAATCAAAGCAGTTGTCATAATTATGTTACAGATTCTGAAAAAAAAGCAAGATAAAAAAAGAAACAGATGTTAATACAGGCTGAGCAGAAACCAGAAAAGCAGAGAAGAAAAGTCAATAGATAATCCTTGGAATTACCACTTAAGCCCAAAGAAAATATCTTGCACAACAGCAGGCCAAGCTACTGCAGCATCTCCCATGGACCAAAGCTGAAATTCAATGCACATTTTTCCACCTCACAGCCACAGAAAAGCCAGCCAGTCCTGATATGACTTAAGTGGTTTCTACCTGCTTTGCTCTACATTTGTAATAATATAGCCATACTTCCACATCCATGAGGTACAAGGATCCACAGCTGTGCATTTTCATGTAACTGAAATATCTTTTGCCTTTCCCTTGTAGCCTTCCCACCCCTAGAGCTATGAGCTCTTCACATAAGTCTATACATATCAGCCTAAAACTACGTGGGAAAAAAGTCTTCTTCTTCCTCTAGGAACAAGACTGTAGAGGAATAAATCATGAAGAGGGAAACAGCCTGGCTACTGATGAAGGAAGACAGGCTCTGTCCCAAAGCAGTTTAATAGCAGCTGCTGCTGAGAAGGGCAAAAGCGTAACAGTGAAATTCTAGAGAGGCTCAGCATATCTGTTGCTGGCCAGGATCCATGTATGACGGGAAAACCAGGGAACAATCAAAGGCAAAAGGACCCACATTTTCTCTCCTTGGGAAAGTCTTGAAAGGTTTTATATTCACAAGTACAACTGTAGTAACTGATGAGTGAATGTAGCTACAGCCACTGCCCAACCTCCTCCCTTCTTGTGCATTGCACCACAGCTGACCATAAAGCAGCTCAGAATTACAGGATTGAAATCACACAGCAGCTTCATGGGAGAGCTGAGAACAAGTTTTAGGGAGCCTGGACTCCTGGCCAGCAGCTTTGAGCAGCACAAGCCCCAGCTGTCAGAGGCAAAGAGCATTTAAAGCAGTTGGGGATTTTTTGCTTCCACACATCTGAAGTGCCCTAACCAGCTTGTATATTCTGGTTCAGGTTCTAAAATAGCTCAGCCTTGGAAGAGTGAGGAGAAGTCTTTACAGCATGAGCTTAAAAACAACTGGTATGTTTGTATAAGGTATATCCTGCACCTTGTAACAATTCAAGAGCTACAAGTTCACAATTTTGAACACAATTTTAAGAGGTCTCTAATTGATAGGTCGGCTTGGTACAGTACCTAAAGCTCTGCTTACACCACTGAATACCTAGAAATACCTAGTCTTGGGATAATGTAATTATCTTGAATTTCAATACAGCAGGAGGATTAGTGTTAATATCACTCCAAAAGTAAACTTGTATATCACAACTCCATCTAACCTAGGCCTAAAAATTGCATATTCTTAATAAACCAAAAGGCTGATTCAGTGTCCACTAGAGGATAAAACTTCAAGCTTTCTAAACTTCATTAGTTTTGGAATCTAACATCTGGCAGCTGAACTTCTTGTATTTCATGTTTGTGTTACTGTAGTAATTATTATATATATATTTTAAAAAACTATAGAAGTTTCTGATGTGATTTTTTCTTTCCTTAGGCTAGTCCTACAACTTGTGTCATAAATCATTTAAGTCCTTCAGACACCTGCATGTGCTAATCTAAGATGGCCTTAACTCATATAATGACATTTTAGGAAGAGAAATCTCTCCCACAGGTTAAATCCAAATGTCAGAAATACCTGTGTAATTCCAAAAGTGTTGATTCAGTCAAGAACTCACTATGGTTCCTACTGCCATTTAGGAAATCTGCTGAGAATTAGCAAGACAATAAAAGTATTCCATAATTAAGTGATATGTAATATCCATCAGTGGTACACTGGATTTACCAAAGTAAGTACATCTCCTGAGTAGTCATCTTCACTGACCAAAACCCCCTTAAACAGAATGTAAGAAAGTATCACAAACAACTCAGCCTATTTCCCGCACTTTGGCTTAACGTTGTTTTGCCAATAAGGAAATTTTTCACATAAGTCTACTATGGAAAATTGCAGTTACAGAGCATATACTAAATATCAAACTAAGCAGTTTTCTGATCAGAGCACTTTAAACCACAGGAAAACTTGATCCCATTTGGGTTTATTTGATTGTGCCTATATTGCTACTTCTATCCTTAATCATAAGAAAAGGACAAATTCCTTTTTTCCAAGCCAACCCTGTTTGTAGCATATACATAGAAGTAGTATTTAGAATTCAGAATTGAGCCAAAGTGCTTATACTAAGTTTCAGTTTTAGAGCGTTGCTGAGGTTTACACAGTGGCATATTTTACAGCACTGCATTTCCCTAGTTCCTTGGCATTTCAGATGCCTTTGTAACACAACTTGATAATTAGTCAAATTTAGAATAACAGAATCATTAATATTGGAAGAGACCCCTGACATCATCAAGTCCAACCATCAAGACAGTACCATCACTGTGTTCAACATTAAACCACGTCCTTAAGCGCCATATCCCCAGGTTGTTATGAACAGCTCCAGGGATGGTGACTCCACTTTCCTGGGCAGTCTATTCCAATGCTTTACAAACCTTTCCATGTTTTTTTTTTCAAATATGTAATGTAAACCTTCCCTGGCACAACCTGAGACCATTTCCTCTCACCCTGTTATTTGTTACCTGGGAGAAAAGCCCAGCTCTCTGTTTCCTACAGCCTGCTTTCACATAGCTGTACAGAGCAATAAGATCTTCTCTAGCCTGCTTTTCTCCAGGCTTAACAACCCCAGCTCCCTCAGCTGCTCTTCTGAAGACCTACTCTCTAGACCCTTCACCCTCTAGACCCTTCACTCTCTAGACACTTCAGCTTCATTGTCCATCTCTGGACTTGCTCCGGCACCTCAGTGTCTCTACTGGTACAGAAGTGAAGGACCCAGAACTGAACACAAGATTTAGGTATGGCCTCACCAATGCTGAGTACAGGGGGACAATCACTTCCCTGGTCCTGCTGGCCACACTGATCTTGATACAAACCACTGGCCTTCTTGGCCACCAGGGCACACCACTGGCTGATGTTCAGCCACTATCAACGAGCAACCCCAGATCCTGTCCTGCCAGGCTGCCTTCCAGCCACCCTTCCCCCAGCCTGCAGCGCTGCATGGGCTTGTTGTGACCCAAGGGCAGGACCCAGCATTTCACCTTACTCTGTCGCATACCATTGGCCTCAACCTATTGACCCAGCCTGTCCAGATCCCTTTGCAGGACCCTCCTGCCCTCCAGCAGATCAACACTCTTACCAAACTTGGTGTCATCTGCAAACTTGCTGAGGGTGTACTCAATCCCCTCATTCAGGCTGCTGATGAAGATACTGAACAGGGCTGATCCCAACACTGAACACTGGGGAACACCAGTCTTTCATGGCCAGTGTATTTGCCCCTGATCTACCACTTCAAATCATTAGAGAATTGTTACTTCTGGAACAAGCTGCCTCTTTCTGTCCTGAAATCCGATCTTGCAGCTGTCAGTGAACTTCACTCTTATTAGAAGATTGAGTACTGCCCCTCTTGAACATCATTACCATCACCATTCAAAATAAACTGCCAAAAACTACTTGTGAAAGACACATACAGCCAGCCTAAGAAAACACTGCAGTCCAGCCCTCAGGCAAATGTTAAAGGACTGAAGTTGCTCTTCCTACAACCAGTATGCCAAATGACAGTTAAACATTTTTTCAACGGAAGTACTACTCTCACACCTCACAAAACGTTGATAGCAATTCCAAGGAGGCCCTATCTCTCAATTTCTGCATAGCAGGTAACAAAAAAGGTTGGAGTGATGCTTGATTAACAAACCTGCTGCTTACTTCCATTTATTTTAAAGCCCCAGCTGAACAAAGAGTAACATTGCTGTTTTGCAACTTCAGGATAGTCCCTGTGCACATTCTGGCAATTGAAATGTGTCCATAACAGTCACACTGCTATGGATTTATAATTCACAACACTTGTAATATTATAAACTGAAAAAAAGAAAATAAAGATTGTTATATCCACAGCTATAATTTATGGGACAGATTTTTAAATCACATATACTAGAGCTTTTTGGTCTCCAGTCACATGACTTATGGGGTTGCAATGTGGTCTCTACAGTCTTCACAAAATTTCTTCCATCTATGTTTATTTCATTCAATAGCAATCTTCATGGCTATTTCTACATTGTCTTCCATTGGGATAAAACTACTTTAAATGGCCTAATAGAAATGTGATTTGTTCATAAGATTACAGTCTAGGAATATTCTCTGTACTAATAAAACCTTTTTTTCCCTAACCAAGATAAACTTGAAATGTACAAACATGTATCTTCTGAGGCACACAAACTTAAGTTTTGTTTCACAGGACCTGGGATGTGCTACTGAATATGTCTGCTCTCACCAGGGAAGGCATTTCAGCAGCTTCAAAAACTGCAATGGTTTTCATAAACTTTCCTACTATTACCATTATTTTATCTCTAATCATTCATCCACTTCCTTTACCTGCTGACAGAAAGGGCTGAAATGCAAAACTGGATTTTATAGCATAAAGAAACATGTATTAGCATCAGACAACAGCTCAAAATCATCTGATGATGTTTCCACTATTTGCCAGAACAGTGTGAAAGTCAAAAGGGCTGGTAACAAAATCTCAGTCTCTCACAATGGCAACAATTACCCAAATACCTTCTTCAGAGTGTATTTGGGCTCATAAAATGACAAGCAAGTTTACCATACATCTGCACTGAGCAGGGCTGCAAATCTTACTGCTTTTTTCCTGCATGCAAGACAAGGGAAGTATGTCAACACAGCAAGGACCCAGGAAAGAAGTCCAAATATGATTAAGAGAAAAACAGCTCCACAAGGAAGTGGTATTAGAATGTCTTCTTAGCTGAGGAAAGGGAAGTTTTCTAGGTCACAGTGTCCAAACACATATGCAGGTCATCAAACTGCTGAACAGGAGTATTCTTCAAACTCACAACTAGTTACAGGATGTGAAATGGCTGAAAGTTGAAGTTAAATAACTGCACAAAAAGCAAAAATAGAACATTTTTAAAACTTCTGGATACTTTGCATTGCTGGCAGAATTTTCATTAAAACTGGAAAACTTCTAAAACCTACACCCTGCATCAAATAAAAATTAATTCTGACATCTAATAAAAGTTGGTTTGACTGGATGATCACAATGTTTCCTTTTGATCTCACAGACTATGAGCCTGTTGGCAATTGTATTTTTGAGAACTAGTTTTTTAGGAACAGCCTGGAAGTCAGAAAACCTTTTAGAATCCAGAAATTCTGGTTTCATTATACAAAGTTGTTACAATACAAAGTTGTTACATATAAAACACAAAGTATTTATATAAACACAAAGTGTGTGTGTGTGTGTGTGTATACATATATATATATAAACACAAAGTTGTTATAACAGCTACAGATGAAACAATGAATTGAGTCTCAGTTTAGTAAATGTACTTAAAAAGAAATTTTTAATCTGTATCCTTTACCAAAGTAAAGTTAAATCAATATTCTGGTTTAACTTTATTCTTTACATATATTTATATATAACTTCAGAACCAATGAGAGTGCCAGCATTTACTCTCCCTCAAAATAAAGGGAAAAATAACATCAAACAATAACTTATGTTAAACAGAGCTTATGTAAGTGACACTCAACACACCAATGGATATGACTGCTTTAAGTGGATTACATGGATTTAGAGTAAGTGTTTTATTGTACTACAATGTTGCTTGGATTCATACAATGTTCTGTGTGACACCAAGAGAAATACAATTCCATAGAATAAAATACATAGCACTTGGTATTCATTTGCCACTTGCAGAAGTTTTTATTCAACTGTCAGCCTTGTCTGGGTTTTGCAGGTGGGGAGTCAGATGCAGGAAGGTGCAAACTTGTATGATGAAGGCTGCACACATTCAAGCAGCACAGCTGCAAACAGGACACAGCTGTCTGGCATCTCCTTTGGACCATTAAAGCTGGCAAGGATCTGCTAAGAGTAAAATAGATCAGCCAAGGATGATGAGTGGCTTTCCAGGGACATTGGCTTTTCAAAATGATCCTAAAAGGGTAAAAAAAAAGTTGAATAGTGGGGAGAGCCTTTTGCTTTGTTTTGGGGAGGGATGTCTTTCCAGCTCCCTGCTCCTGCTTTCAATAACCTGTTAATAATATGACAAATTATCTATGTGTCCCAAGATTTCTTGCTGTCCACCATTTAGAATAGTTGGGTGAGGTAACAACCACTGGAATTAAACATTATTGTCTTGCCTGTCAGAAGCAGGAAGACGTGCATCAAAATCTTGATCCATTATGTCAGGAGCATACACTGCAGTCAGAATGTTTCCCAAGCGCAAGAGAGGAACAAAAAAGAACTTCATTCTTCTATGACTGTCCTGCAATACAACCAATATCATCAGCATCAGAGGAAGCTGGATCTCCTCAGCAAAGGTGTGTAGAAGCTGTTCTGTTACATTTCCATACAGTCAGTTCTGAGATGTGGCTTTCCAAAATGTGTTTTCTTTCAATCTCTCCCTCTCTCCCTGCTGATACTTTGGCATTTGGCCTTGCAGGATCAGCTGCTTCCAGAACAGTGCATCTTTCTATGGTCCAATACTAGGATCTCTTCAGTTCCTTCTCTTCTGACTCTTTCTGACATCCAGGAATTTTATGGCCCAGTAGCCAAACCACCAATTTGCTGTCTTTCTAATACTCTCAATGCAAACTGACTTTAACAACAGCTTAAGAGCACTTAGTGAAACACAAGACCACTGCTGCTGTCAGAGCTGCTGTCTTCACTAGCAAGCCCTTAGAATACAGATTAAAAATTAGAGGACTAACTCTCCCTGGTTTTTTAAAAAAAATATTTAGTTGTCCTATGATTTTTCACCTATAAATGTACCGTGCTGCTAAAAAAATAGGAGCTAGTACTACTTTACTGGAACCATAAAGAAACTCAAATATTAACACCAACTAGCATCTAAGGACTAAGGATTGCAAATATCTTTTCTTTATAACCCTCTGCTTTTACATGTTTATAACTGCTATGATGAAATTGTCATCTTATGGATTTAAATTTCCCACATACATATTTACCTAAAGTGATTTTCCCATCATTAAGCCTGTGCAAAACCCTTTAGTGCTTCCTGAATTGGGTGAAGAATGTAACACCCTTCTCCTTTTTAGGCTGCAAATGTATTTTCCTTGGGTTTCTTGTTTATGTGTTTGTTTTCAAAGTGCATTTGCACTTACAAAATAAAGATGCACCAGTGTGTGATCTGCCTTCACATGCATTGTATGTCCCTCCATTTGTGGTCTCACTTTGAGTGAAGCTGACCACTCCCAGCTTGCACAGGGAGAGCAAACCAGACAGATGTGCCACTAAGCAAGAAAACATTCTGACAGAGAAGTGCAGAGAGAATCTTATCCCAGAATGGAGAGACTTTAGAAAGCATCTGAACTGGAGATGGAACTAGGTGACCTTTAAGGCCCCTTCCAACCGAAACCATTCTAACTCAAGACACAACCTTAATGACGTCTAATTAAGTTAGCTATTCAGCACACTGTATATGCCTTTTGCACTCTCAACAAATGCAGCTGTGATCTCCACTAGTCCCTACTCAAATCAGTTGCTAGATGAAGACTCTCACAGTGTGCTGCACCATACTGGAGAGCATGCTGCTCAAATAATTTCTCTGGACTTTAACTCCATGATTGTGATGGTAATGTGTCCTCTGATGAAGCAACAGAGGGACAAAACCTTTTCCCCCCTTGTTTTTGTTATTTCATTAACATACAGTCAACTTTGCATTATGATAACTTGAACTGTTCTAATACCTACAGAATATAAGGAAGGAAGAAAAAAAGTATTGATAACTAATTATCTGTATCTTAAATACTTTTATTTTGTAAAGTAAGATGTCAAACACTAAATGCAACTAGGTCTAGTAAGACATTTTTCTGAATTTATTCATTGCTGAGATTAGCACTGCAACTCCAGCAGTCAGTACAAGGAAATCAAAATTATTATCACATATGAACCCTACATTTAGTTCTTAAGATACCTAAATATATTTTTGTTGAGTTTCCTCTAGTGATAGTGAAGGGAAAATATGTACAAGACTTTTTTCCACACTTTGTCCCCAAACCCAAGAAATTTAAGAGGTATGTTACATTTTGCATCTTAGTCTTACTACGTGAATGTACATTGCATAACATCAACTTTCAGAAATATTTGTTCCCTACACAGCAAAAGCATGCCCTGAAGGGAGTTTTCCCCTCAAGTACTCCTAAAGAATATGTCTATGTATTTTTAAAGGTTCCCAAACAAGTTTCTGTAACAAGATCTAGGCTACAGCTGGAAATACTGTCAGTGATCCCAACCTCAGCTCAACATGTTTGATGGAATGTACTTTAAAAGCAGAACACCCTCTACAAAAAAAAAGCCAAGGAGTCCTATTGCCACAAGCCACAAATTCACCAAGTGCAGCGAGGTCAACAAACATGATTTCTCAAAAGAAAAATCTCCCAAGTTTTTAAACAGTTCTAAGCTAAAATCCTGCTACAATCCAGCCAATGTTTTCAAATCTTTGAGACTTACCATGTTCAAGACATATATTGGCCCACAAAATTCCAGATAGGCTATTTGTATTTTTCTCTCCTCTTAAGTGTGAGTCCCTTGCAAAGCCCCAGATCACT
>VZTX01002565.1:51222-70167 GCA_013400915.1 Pardalotus punctatus | reverse complement strand
GGGTGGGTGGGTGGGAGAGGAGGATTTACTTCCTCATTTGCTACACTAATTAGGAAGTAAGCCAGTTAAAACTGCTCAATTAATCTCCAATTCTTTTCCAAAAGTTAACGACGCAATTGTGATTGCCAAGGAATTCAGTAAAATGACTTGGCAGTTGAAAAACTGGAATCTAATCTACTATTTCTTTTTAATGCACTTGAAATTAGATATATTGAGGGGACAAGACTCCTTTCAGACAGACGCCAATAACTGATGAAATCATGATGAAAGGGAAATCTAAGTGTAGGTAATTGAATATAGTAATGTATTTCAAGAAAAACTTCCATATTCCCCAACAGTGAACATCTCCCTTTTCTAAAATTACATTACATTGAATTCCTACTGGTCATTTTTCTGCTTCTAGTAGAAAATATCAAAAGGATTTTCCAATAGGAAGCTTCAATGACTATTTTTTTTTTCCTTAAGTACAAACAGCAAATCAGCTATCAATTAGACATTAACAAAGCTTTTAATCTTCAGAAATAAGCCTGTCTCATTAGTGTTACAATTAGCTTTATTAAATGTTTCTACCTGTTGTAGATAAATTATGTGACAAAATCTGCTGACAGAAGAACAGATATTTCCTCCTACAGAAGCAATGGATTTGGCCAGTAGAGTAAAAAGAGAAGGCCAAATATATTCATGTGACACTGGCTTTTCATTTTTAGATTACAGTCATCCAAGGCACATCCTTACACCGGTTTTGTGTCCTCCACAGACAGAACACTGTTCTCAGTGCAGAAAAGGAACACCAGATTTGAGGTTGTTCATAACAATTAGAAGTTTCAACCCACCTTCTCAAGTGTTTCAGGTAGTTGGTGCAGAACCCACCTGGAGTGCTGCATGCAACTCTAGGGTCCTCAGTACAAGAAACACATATACTTGTTGGGAGGGAGTCCAGAGAAGGGCCACAAAGGTGGTTAGTGGGCTGAAGTACCTCTTCTATTTGGAAGGACTCAGAGAGTTGAGGGTGTTTGTCCTCAAGAAGAGAATGCTCCAGGGAGACCTTATTGAGGCTTTTCAGTATGTGTAGGGGACCAACAAGATGGGGACAAACCTTTTAGCAGGTCTTGTTGCTACAGGACAAGGAGAAATAGTTTTAAACTGAAAGAGAGTTGATTCAGATTACTATAAGGAAGAAATTGTTTACAACAAGAGTGGTGAAACCCTGGACCAAGTTGTCCAGAATGGATGGGTGGGTGCCCCATCCCTGGAAACATTCAAGGTCAGATCAAATAGGGTTCTGAGCAACTTGATCTAGTTGAAGATGTCCCTTCTCATTGTGGGCAGGTTGGACTAGATGACTTTCAAAAAGTTTCTTCCAACTCAAACTATTATAGGATTCTGTGATAAGGAAAAACCTGCGAAAAATGCATCTACTTTATTGCTGTACCCATTGGGATTTATCTCCCTCTTTTTATTCTAGGTCTAGGTGCATTTTAAACTGCTGAATAGTCATTAATGAGTGACAAATGAAAATAAGTGTGATGCAGCCTCATCATGCTAAAAATATTCTTGATTCCTGCTGAGGCAACACATATTTCCCAGGGACTTTTGCTGCTGATGAATATAGTTTAAAACTAATGGAACAGGCACCCCTATAAGTATAGGTTTAAATTACCATTAAATAAACAAATTACCAAACAATTTGTGCAAAATTTACAGCACAACGAACAGTTAGAACAACACTAATTCCAGCAGGATCTACTGGAATTCTTTATCAGTGAACAGCAACTTCATATTTCAAAAAGCCCTGAAAAAATAAATACAAGTTGTAGGACTATTTGTTCATGTTTACATGAAACTAATTAATACTCCAGAGGCAGGCGACATAGAGAGATATTGCTATTCCCTCTCATTCATTGTGATTCAGTTTCTATTTAACTCACCCAAAAACAGATTCATTGAAAATAGCAAGACTTATTCTTGATTTTTACTAAGTTAAAGATGTAAGGATTGTTCATGGAAAAGATTTTTCAGGTAATCAATCAAAGGGACCACGGCAGTAAATATTGCATTATTTAAGAACTAACTTAAACCTTCAGTCAAACTCTGAACATGAAAACTGCAAGATAGTTCCTATTATTTTGCAACCAAGTAGCATCTCATTGATTCTGGGTCCACTTTGTGCTTGTATATTTTATGGCTACCCATGCGGACATCAGTAAGACACCTGGTCCCACTGTTTCACTGTTGTGTTATCCTGTATCTCTAACAAAATATTTATGTTCACTAATGTTTAACAACTAAACACTTAGCATTGCCAATACCACTTTACCCATAACAACATTCTCATGTAATTTCTCTAAGCTTTAAGTCCATGGTGCTGGTTTTAAAAGTCCCAGGGTACTGATTGCTGCTACAATTCTGCTCCCCTCTGCCAACTCATAAACATAATTGTCCTACCAGTAATAAGGACAGGCTTCAGGCATTACTTTCCTATCCTTTGAAAACAGCCCATATCACTTGGTGTCATTAATGACATGCTTGCCAGCATTTTATATGAGCTACCCTGAGCTCTGTTCAGCTTAATATGGCAACGCTTGATATGACTTTCTCCTCAGTCCCTTCCCCATACTAACACTTTTTTATCACCGGGTCATACCACTACACTGTGTGTGGTTAGATCAGGCTGGGTAAAACGTAAATGTCTGGAGTAATGTTTTCCCAGGTATTCTGATCCTGGAGAAGAGCTGATGACGGCATGACACTACTGCAAAATTGTGCTCAAGCAGAGTATCTACCTGAGGTAAAGGCAGCCTTACTTCTTACTTCAATGAGACTAAATCTTTCTGTTTCTAAAAGACGAATGAACTTGGCCCATCAAACAGGATTCAAACCTCAAACAAACCAACCTGAAAATCTTTAAAATTAAAAAAAAGTGAGATGTTATCTTAGTAGAGATTACTAAAGAAACACTAATGCTCCAAAGTTGGCTACTGTCACACTTTACAGGAACACAAAGTATTAATTCTACATTTTTGAGCATCACTGTGGGCCACATGTCTTTTTCAGATCTCTGTTGTGATGAGATGTGAGACTCTGGGAACCTCATATGAAAAATGGAACAAACTTTAGTATATCTATTTGAGTATATTATAAATTTAAAAGCTGCCTTCTATTACCGTAAGAACTGTTGTCTCCTAGGATTGTTTATGCTACTTATTCTGTGGGATACTTTTTACTATATGAGTCACAACTTTATCACAGCTCTTCACTAAAAACTCCTCATTGTATGTAACAGTTCAGAATAAAAAGACAGCTTTTCCAGCTGTGCTGTCAATTTAACTTACATGTACTACTGTCATGCATAGACACTTCAACTCTCACATTTCATTGGAATTGTAACCTCTTCACTAATAGAAAAACTCCGCCTGATTTCCCTTATGCTTTGTATTGCTGAAAAGTCTGCAATTCAGACTGCAGTTTCAGTCTTTGTTTGCAATGCTTCCCACTTTGTGTCTCTTCATTTCACCACTGCAGCAAATCCAGAGGCACACCTAAGCTCTTTCTTCCCAACCTTGGGAGTGCTGGACTAGTCTGGTTTCAATATATGGCCTACCAGCAACACACTCAATTACTTAATAGTTGAATTATAGCTTCATGATACCTTTCAGCTATGGACTCATTCTGTCTATTTCTCACTTCTTTTTTTGCTCCTGCTCCCATTGTTTAATGCATTGTAGTATCACCAAAATAACTTTGCAAAGCAAACTCCACAGAGCTAAAAAAGGCTCTAGATTCATGGTGCACTACTTTCATCGACCCCTGTCAAAGGCCAACAGCAAGCAGCACATCAGCTGGAGAGACCAGAAACCTCTGTAAATAGATGTCATTCAATTGGCTTTGATCTCTGCTTTGAATCCACAGACTTCTTCCACTTCTTTGTTTTCATATTACGACATGCAAAACGTCACATAACTATTCTCTGGCCTAGAAAAGATGATGAGAATAAAGCTATGTTTCAAATTTTCTACACGCAATTGATGTTAAGGAAATTACAGCCTTACTTACATATCTCTTCCTAAAACTAATCTTTTTCATCACTAAATGACAACATGTAGCATTGCTAGGTAAAGATGTGGATGATAATGGACAAAACTGTTTTATACTGCATATTCTTTACCTTTTCAGGTAAATCCAGATTAGATGAGGTTTATACAGGTTGATGCTTAGGAAATGTCAAAATGTGTAATCCACATGGTTTCAGTTTATCATAGAATCACAAAAGGATGAAAAATACCTCCAAGATCATTGAGTCCAACCTTTGATCAACAACCACCTTGTCAACTAGATCACAGCACTAAATGCCGCACCCAGTTACTATGTTCCCTGTTGGATCTATTCACAGTATTTAAAACAGAGTCAAGTGGCTTCTCTAGAAAAAAAAAAAATCAAACCAAAGATCTTCAAAACAATTCATTAATTTAAATCCACAATAACAAGATTTTCTATTAGTTCTACATTTTTCTCTGGGCATTCATGAAAGGAAATCAAACACTATCCAAGAAAATAATTCAGAAATACCAGATTTCCTAATTTCTTCCATTATATGCAGGCTATTTACATAATTAATTGCCACTCAATCAGAATTCCATCCTTTAAAATTTTGTAAAGGAGCAAATTAGTGATCCATGCCTGAAGCAACACAGAACAGGTTAATTCTATGCACACTAAACAGGGAGAGCTTTTTCAGCATTAAGTAAATTACCATTAAACTATCTGGAAAGTAAACAAACCCTAGTGTTTCTTTGTTCCCATATACACATGCTGACTAATCTGCCGCAAATATTGCCATTAGATACCATCACACTCATAAGTATAATAGTGTGTGGTCCTTTCAAATTCTCACAGTAATGCAATATGCTTTATTCAATATTAAACCTTTTGTTTTGAAAGGACCACCTTTATAGAAAGTAATTAAATTGCCAGTCTGATTTAATAATCATTAAATGTTATACACACTAAGGATAAGTGGTCTTTATGCTACAAATACATGTCCATATACTGACGTCTGCAGCCACATAAGAATTCCCAAGCCCTGGTTCAGTGAAGCAGCCACAAAGTGACATAAACACTTTTTTCCAGATCTAGATATTACAGCACCAGCTTCTCTTTGGGTATGGAATCATTAACAGGGTTGAGTACCTTGCACAATCCTCACTAGAGCTTCTCAATATTAAAATGATAGGTAACAATGGTTTACAAACTTAGAAATTCTATACCAGCAGCAAAGATTGGAGACAAGATCTAAATGGCACAATGTGGAAAATAAATAATAACTCTGATTTTTTGCTATGTTCTGCCTTACAGTGTCTCACTATTCTGGCCAAAGTAGTCTGGACTGTCTGCCAGAGGTGCAGATGGGGTATCTGGAAGCTGGGTGTAACACCACAGCTTACAGGCATGTGAATTTGTGCATTTGTGTGTAAATCTGTGGAAAGGGCATGTGGAAAGAACACTTTCCCTTCCTTTTGTATTTTCGCCTATTGTACGTGCAGTGCTTGTTGTTTGAATAGTGGGTCACAGTACTCATCAGAACAGAGATTTGGGCCCTGATCATTTTCATACTAATCCCCGATATTCACTGCTCAGCAGAGCTGCTGGTGCTCTCAAAGCGTCAAGCAGTTCAGCCTTAACAACACAGGATTGAACACAGTTTTTTTTACATTCCTAGTCTGGTCCCATCCTCAAGATGAACTTCAGCCCAAAATACAATTTTCCAGACAGCAGAAGTATTCCTATATGATGCTCAATTTGTACACTGCTCAAACTCTTTCACTAGTAACTTTTACTTCTCATAAATGATTTGTTAAGTAAAACCTGACAAATCCTTCACAGAGAACATTCATCGTCCAATAATTTAAAGAAAGCTTGACTCTGTTATTACCACACCAGGGGCCCAGGGGCTTGATGTCAAGACTGCATTGCATGAACAGCACAAAAAAAGCTAATGGGATCTTCACTAAACCTTTTTCCTAAAAGAAAACCAGAGGCAATCTAATTCTGCAGTCAGTGAATAAGCTACTAATCATTGAAATAAAAAAATTCAAACAAAAGTGTGTCCTGGGCAGAGATACAAGGGAATATTATACATGACTATGAACAGTAATTAAATTGTGTTGACAACAGTTACCTATTATAGTGTATGCCACAAAGAAATGGCACAATTTTTTTCACAAAGCTCTTAAAATTAAGATCAATGAAACTACCGAAAAAACCACTGAAAAGAGTATTCTTTTTAACCCCCCATAGACCAAGACCAGAAGAAGACAAGAAAAAAAGCAAGAGAAACTTTCCTCTGAACATTGTACCATCCCACATTTCCCATTTTTATTTTTAAAGCTGGTTGTTTCACAGAAGGGATTGCAGACATAAATGTTACGCATGTGGTTTTGCAGAGAAGCATAGCACAGTAATTAGTGCATTAATAAAATTCAAGTACTCATCCAGGGATAATGGTGGACTTTATGTTCCAAGAATAGCACATATTAATAGCATGGTATCATCTTCACTTTGTTTTAATGAGAAGTAGAACCTCAGAAAACAGATAGTGGGTTAATTCTTGTAATGCTATATGCCACTCAGGTGAACGTCCTCTGGTATAATATTTCATATAAAAAATGCAAAGGCTTTTCCTCAGACACATGCATGGATTTTCTTACCTTTGGTTCCATTGAAATGAAGCTGTGGGTACCTCTACTTGAGAGGACTGACCTTTTAATTGTTTTACTATGGTAGAAGTGGTAGTAGTCCTTCAGTGTTCCAATCTGTAAGAGCAGAGAAGAAAAAAAGGAGTGGAAGACTTAATTTAATGAAACTGGTTTCCTGTTTTTCATTTTGGAAAGTCTATAAATTATGCAATTTCCTGTGTGCTGAAATGTTACTTGAACCCACTGATCATCTTTCAAAAGAAGGACACATGATATAAAGTAGATGAAGTATCCTTGAGGCAGTAACTGCATAACCAAAGATTATAACTGAGCTGCTTAGTCTGGCTGTATCTACTTTTTTAATGTTTAATTTATATGCAGTACTTTAGGTAATTCTATATCAATCTATATCCAAACTGTCCTCAAATTGCAAGTATAAAAATCATTAAATGGCTACACGTTATTAAAAAGCATTCCATCTAGTTTGCTTAAGGAAATGCACAGTAAAACACACTAGACTCGGTTACTTATATAATTAAATTATAAAAAGGACATTCACAGCATTAGACTATACAACATTAATTGTTTTCCCTTTCTGGCAAATGAGGGCAAAAAGTAGAAGAAAGAAAGACGGAAATGTTAACTTCATAGGCTAGTAACTCATTCGAGGTACAAAATCAATTCATGCAAAATTGCAAATTCTACAATGGTATAACAAAAATGCTTCTTAGTCATCCCTTCAGTACACAATAGAAATATAAATACTGAAGTGAGATGGCCTTCACAATTTGAAAAAGAAATCTTCCTTTCCAGAGTCATCAATATGACTGCTTTCATTTTTCATTCTTAACTTGAAATTTCAGTTTCACTCACGTACACAATAATATTCAGTCTCCTTGTCTTTGGGAGAATCCTCTCCAACTCATTTGGAATTTGGCCTACACTTGAACCGCAAATCTTGTAAGATACTTAATAATTTATTTTCAAGTTCCTCAGTGATGAGCAAAAAAGGGACAACCAAGCCTACTGTCATTTCAAGTTAAAACTCAAAATGATCTCATGAAACAGGCTTGCTTTTCCAAACAGAGCTGAATGATATCAGCAAAGAGGACAGAGCAACACTTGAAAACTTTCACCTTAAAAAATCCCTCAGATTTCTGAATTTGCATCTATAAGAATATACATACAGGAAACCTGAGAGTTCAGCAGCAAAGACTTGAAGACAACTGGAAGTGACTCATGAATTCCAAAAATATTTAGAATATTAGAAAACAAAAATCTTGAGAAAATATGAAAATGGACTACAAAGCAAATGTTGATATTGATAGAAAATAACAACAATTTAAATGAATTTGCATAACAGGAAAAAATGCAACAAGGGCTAGGATATTAACAACAATCTGTGCAGGTGGTTCATCAATATCTTCATTTTGGAAAGAGTAACTTATGTCTAGTTTAACTAAAATACCAAAACATTCAGTTAAATCAATTTAGTTCATCATAAATTAAATAGGAATTGGTTTGTCTAAGACTAATTAAACTATATTAGTAGTAGAGAACTTTTCATGCTGCCTTCTCTTTGAAAGGCAATTCCAACTGAAGTGGCACATCTCCATAGCACGAATGAGCCCAGTTGCAGTGAACTGGGCAACATCTGGCTGGCGGCCAGTCAACCATGCTGCTCCTTAGAGTTCAGTCCTAGAACAGCTCTGTTCAATATATTTAACAACAATCTGGATACAGGATTTAAGCACTCCACTACCAAGTTTGCTGATGACACCAAACTGTGAAGTACTGTTGACTCTCTTGAGAGACCAAAGGCCTTGCAGTTAGATGTGGACAAATCAGAGCATTAGGCTATGATTAATGGGATGAAGTTTAAAAAGTTGAAATGCTGGATTCTGCACCAGGAATGAAGTAAAACCAGGCTCAAGCGCAAAATGGGAGAGAAGTGGCTGGAGAGTAGACCTGCAGAGAGCAACCTGTGGGTGTTGGTTGACATTAACTAAGTGGGACTCAGCCATGTATCCAGGCAGCCATGAGGCCCAACTGCATCCTGATGTACCACAAATACAGCACAACCAGCCAGAAAAAGGAGGTGGGTACCTCACCATACTCACTTTGGTGAGTCTCACTGAGAGTATTGTGTGCAGCCCTGGGCCCCACAACCTAAGAAGGATGTGAAGGTCCTCGAATGTGTCCAAAGGAGGCCAACAAAGCTGAGGAACAGCATGGAAGGCGTGGCTTATGAAGTAGGGCTGAGCACTCTGGCTTGGAGAATAGAAGGCTAAGGGGTAACCTTATTGCTCTCTACAGCATCCCAAGGGGGGGACAAGGAGATGGAGGTGCTGAATCTCACCCCCTTAGATCCAGGAATATGATCACTCATTCAGTGTTGGAATGGTACAGAATGGCATCAGAGGAGGTTCACACTGGACTTTAGGATGCATTTCTTTACCAAGAGGATGGTCAAACAGGCTTCCTAAGGAGGCTGTGAATGCCCCAAGCCTGTCAGTATTTATGAGGCATTTGGACAATGCCCTCTTAATAACATGCTGTAACTGTTGGTCAGCCCTGAATTTGTCAACTATATGACCACTGTAGGTGCCTTCCAATTCTGTTCTATCCCATTCTATCCTGTTCTGCTCTGCTCTGTTCCACTCCATTACTTTCAACTACAACAACTAAAGTTTATTCTGATTTTAACAGCCTATAGCACAGTCCAATAGCATCAGGTTACTGCTGCACTATTTTTGAGTTACTATTATTTATATCAATCACTGAAATTTGGAGCCAGGCTTAGCACAAGTGCAAGTGATGGTGCTTCCCTAACACAGAGGGATGTATCAGTTACTTCCTGGATGTTTCCTCAAGTTAGCCTGAAGTAAGACTGAAGTGCTAGCTGCTGGGAAGGGATGTTAGTCTTGCTTCCTAAGTTTTCAGAGACTTGTTAAGTGCATACTCACCATACCAGTAACCTATAAAGGTAACTGAACTTTTATAGACCTTGCTGCCTTCGGAGTGCACGAAAAACCCATTACTTTGTTTCTGTGTGTCTACACAAGCACACACATTACTGAAAAGACTTGCTCAGACAGGCAACTGGATTTTACAACTTCACAGAACTATTTAACAGAAAGGTCATATTACAGGGAAAACAAGCATCCATCCTATTTTGTGCTATAAAGGTCTCAGTATCCCCCAGTCCTCAGTGTTTTGTCTTGCACTAGTTTAAGGATTTATTTAGTTATTTACTAAGAATTAACTCTTTCAAGCTGACCACTCTGAGGGCATCCAAACCAGTGAATTTAGGAGATGATCTAATTGCACTCCTGGAAGTTCTACAGTTTAGCAGCACCTAGCCATCCATGGAAGACACTGGAGGGATCTGCATGCTTCCAGCCCAAGAAGGACAGCACAAGGATTTGTAATCCTTTTCAGCTCTATGTCCTCTGAGAATTTGAGCTGAGGAGACAGAATTAAGCACTTGGAATTATGCACATTAATTGCAATGCCATGTGTTCATTAGTTTTCTGATAATGACAGTGACTATTTAGAATTGTGAGATCTACAGCTTTAGTTCGTAACTGTCAAGGAACTAAAAGGAGCCAAAATCTTTTAAGTGTAATTAAATTAATATTCACTAACTGTCAGAGTCTCTCACAGCAAAGTAACACCAGCATTACTGAAAATTTTGTTGCTTTCTTTTACTTTAATGGGAATTTACTTGGGCCTTCTAATTCCCTGGACCACTAGGAAGAAGAGTTAAACCATGTAACGATTGCACAATAAAATTTATCATTGTGTATGTTCTTGTTAAATTGCTTTTTATACTTTTAACTTCCAGGTCCTAGAGGCACTCTCAGAGAAAAGCAATGCAAAGACAGGAACACCAGAGCTAACTACTCTACTACTGCTAGAGACTGACAGCAATTTAACTTATATATCCTTGGGAAATCTTTGTAATCTCCTTTTTTCCAATGGAGGGCATGATCTTTTTGAAAGGAAATATGGAAATATCACCTGTCCAAAGGAAAAAGAATGGGCAGTGGGGGTAGAGGATACCTCATCCCTTTAGAAGTAGTATTTGTAGATAAACATTTTCAACAGATCTATACATATGTTTCAGTTGTACTATACTATGTTTATTCAAGAATGAAATAATTCCTGGAATTAACAATCCTACAGCATCACAGTGGTATCACAGAAAACCAAAGCACCCACATATTTACATTTAATTTATATTTATCAGGTTGTGTTTTTTATTTAAAGTTGAGAAAATCTGTTAATTTTCAAGATAACATGAAACAAGAACCAAACTCTCTAAAATAGTTCTTGAAAAATGTTTCTTCCATATGTTGTTTTATAGTCTAGGGCAATATTAAGATAATTTAGGATATAATTACTGAATTAATTCCTCAACATGTGCATTGCATCCCCATGAACTCTGTAAGAGAATACAAATGCTGAAGCTGAATGTTAAACACACTTTAAATATAATTATATGGTCACCAAACTGACATATCTGATTTAAGCGCTGAACCTAAACTAACTGAAACTTCTACGTAGCTGAATAGGAATAGGGAAGTCATTCCAGCTACTGGCCAGGAACTTAAGAGATGCTTCTTAGCTTGTAAATAATATTTTTATTTTTTTGAGAGGCACATCTTCTAATCGTCTAGGTGCAAAGCGCAGCTCTCCCAGACAGCTAAACAGAAAAGAATATGCTACCGATTTAGTGAATTGGAGGATATATTTTAAGGGTCCTTGTTTTTCCAGGCTTTAATGACTTTGATCCTAAATAGATTTGGAAAGGAAGACAGATCAGGTACAAATCTCATTTTGAACTCAATAAGACACTAGAAGAGACAAAGAAGCAAAGATCTGCTACCCCTGTACAGAGCTGGAATTATAAACCATTACAAATAGGCACAGGACTGTATTTTATATGGAGGCAAAGGTATAACCCTTCCCATTTTTCAGAACTGCAACAAATTTCCAGTGTTAAAGTCCTTGCTAGAAGAAAATACCAAAAATAGAGAGATGAATAAAGTGTATTAGTTTTACTATTATCATCTCATTTTATCAAAATCACTTCAACTCTACTTAAAACTTCTACATTTTTTCTGACTGAAGCATTTTCATTTATCTCTGACATATCATTTCTGGCATACTCTGTATGATGTGACAATATTTTAAACACTTTCATAGTGTCCCTGTTACAGAGAAAAGGGAGGGCAGTTTTTAGAACTATTTATTCAGTACCACCCACATCATCACTGGGTGGCGCAGCTTCGGCAGGAAAAAGCCAGGGCCAGAAACTGGCACTTCACCACTCTTGCCTCAGTCACAAAAGTAGAGTGGACGATCCCCTTAAACCATGGTGGACTTGGTCCCTTCTGCTGCCTGCCAGTTTCTTTTCTTCCTCCCATTTTTCCTCCAGAGTGCACTACTATGGGAGTTGTGGTATTGAAGTGGATGCTTACAAGCAGCAGAGAGTTGGAGGCAGCAGTTCAAGCAACTGCAGAGGACCAAGCTTAGCCAGCAGCTGCACAATCCCTTTACACAGATGAAGCAGCTTTCAGGTTTTGTTTTGTCCCTGCTTTCCACTCCTTTTGAGCTGGGTGGGAGGGTGGAGGACATTATGCTGTGGAAGCTCTCCTCACCACACTGCCTTTGGAGACCACACCTGGTGCTTTGACAAGCGCTTTTGTTTCTGGTCATGAATGTTCTTTTGTAGGTAAGGCACCTTCTTTTTGTGTACTTTTTACTATTGATACTGCTGTGGTTATTGTGATTTTAGCAAATTGTTATTTTCATTGTACAATCTCTCCTTAATGGAGGGACAATATCAAAAGGGGTGGAGGAAGGAGAGTGGCTTATTTGGAGTTTAGTTCCCTGTTGGTTGTTAAAACCAGCACACACAGAATCACAGAATTACAGAATGGCCTGGAAGACACCAAGCTGACACACCAGAGGAATGGGCTACCATTCAGAGGGACCAAGACAAGCTTGGAAAGTGAGCTCATAGGAATCTTACGAGGTTTAACAAAACCAGATGCAAAGTGTACTTAATATTTAAACCTGAAATCTCACAAGGTGAGACCATAGCCCTTAATTTTGATCCCTGTTGGCCCATTATTATCCATGATACTACAGAAAACTGCCATCCCCTTTCCTTCTTGTGTCACTCCAGGCAAGCGTTAAGCATCTTAAAACCAGGGCTCTGGTTCAGCATTTAGGGGCAAGAAAGCCCCACGGAGGCTGTTAGCAGTTCACTGATCCACCCAAATTAAAGCACCTGTGTCTGGGAGGGGCATGTTCATTTCAAACCTGGAACCTAAACTTGACTTGTGTTCCAAGAAGCAAAACTGTGGAGTCTGCCGTTTCCTTTATTTTTCACATGCAGGTAGTTCAGAAGAGAATCTGCTTTTTCGAGCTGAACTACACCGTCCTCCAGACTGAAGATTCACTAAACTGGGCAAGAACTCCTGATTACAGTATAGGCTTTTTTCCATCTAGGAGACTCAAGTTTGGAGTTTTGGAGGGAACTGGAATAGGGTTTTCTCACCATAAGATAGTACAATAGTGACCATATTTTCTCAGCCTCCAGCTCTCTTGTCCAAAACCCCACGGTTGGGTCAGCACTGACAGATCTCCAGCATACTGAGGCTGGAGGAGCAACCACCATAAGGGCAGCTGCAGAGCTGCTAAGACATCTGAGCTGCAGGCTGAGATGAGGGCTCTTTCTCTCCCAAATATACCATCAAGTTAAAAGTGTTTTTATTGTTTTAGTTTCCTGTTTTAAGCCAAATCAACTAACAGAAATTCAGCTGCCCAAATCATGAAGATATCTGTGTATGTGCTCAAGGTAGGAATAGTCTAGCTTGCCAGATCATATCTGCTTCTCTCCACATTACTTTTTCTTCAGGTTTTGAATGTAACCGATGTCTGAAAAATGTTGCTGTTTCTGAATAGTTACACTCTGAACAAGTTGGGCTTGGTCTTAAATACACCCCTTCTTCCTGAAGAATTTTTTGAGTCTCCTAGATGGAAAAAAGCCTATACTGTAATCAGGAGTTCTTGCCCAGTTTAGTGAATCTTCAGTCTGGAGGACGGCACAGTTCAGCTGGAAAAATCAGATTCTCTTCTGAACTACCTGCATATGAAAAATAAAGGAAACTGCAAAACAGAGTGCAAAGTTTAAAAAAATCACAAGGCTATTTCAGCAGAAACTTCACAATTCCATAGAAGTAAATCAGGTTGTATCTCTTCAGTATGGTAGAAATATAACACTTTACCATTTAACCACTGACATTCCTTCTCCTTCCGTTTAAACAGAGAGGAAAGCAGATCAGCTTACTGAATTAAAATGCACCACTCTAGCCTTCTTTTGTATTTTCCGTTTATATTTCAGGTATTTGAATGGAGAAGTTTTGTCTCAGCACTTGCTTTGAGCTAGAAAAGTACAGTTTGGCTTTTTAAATAGCTAATACCAAAAATTATTAACAGCCATTAAAATAAAGTACCTCTGCCTCATGTTCTTTAAGGTAATGTCACTGATGTTGCTTACATGCTGCTGTATTTTGTTTTAAAAATAAAGTAATACATTAATTCTTTCAATTGAAAAATAAATTCCAGCCTTTTAATTTTCATGTGCCTTTGTTATTAGTATTAAAACACATTGATATTTTTCAGGTCAATTGTAATTTTTGACATCATTCTAATTCAGTATCAAAGTTGATATTTTTTACAATAACTGAAAAATTTAAATTGAATTTCAATTTTTATCTATTTCTTAGGAAGCTTTAAAATTCTCAGAAAATACTACAGTAGCTAAACTAAGTTAAAATGCAGTTTAAAAAGAATATCAAAATAACATTTCAATTTGCAGTGGAAATTCTTTACATGACTTGAGGTCATGCAGTAATCCATAATGTTACCGGATTCTATATCTATCTGTGCCCAAAAATTGTTACTGTGTCTCTAAGGCCCTACAGCCAGGTACGTTGTGTGTGTCTGGGGCTGCTATCATGGGTGTTTTTAAAATCACCTCTCATGGGCAGCATCGGCTTCTTTGCCATGTTTGCTTCTTGGGCTGTTTGGTCTTTGCTCAGGCAAAGGTTTTGTCTTCCCTTTTCAGATTTTCTTTTAGTTTTGGGGGTTTTGCACTTCTCAAAGATGCTGCTGTTGGCAGTTTTGAGCTGCCTTAGAGCGAGTTCCACAGGCACTTGGTGGTCATCATGGGCAGTCCTGCTCCCCCATGCCAGCTCAAGTACACTGGCTTCCCACTCCAGGGGGAAAGACACAGCTGTCTGGAGGGCAGCACCTCGGAAGGAAAGGTGTGACATCATCTTCCTTTTGCCCTCCAGCCATGTGGCAGCCACTGGCAGGCACCATCTCGTGAAAGGGCATTTCTGGCACTTGGGTCTCTCTGTGTTCCCATGGGGTTGTGAAATTTAGCAGTTTGGTATCTAGCAGTTACTTTTATTTTCCTTGCCTGTCAGCATTCTGTTTGTCAGTAAACTGTTATTTTTTCACTTACATCTACTCGTATCTCATTCCTTACTGATGGAAAGGCATTGGCTGGAATCAAGGGAGATATTACTCATTTCAGAGTGCCCACCTCTTTAAACTGTCTCAAACCAAGACAGTCGGTATATTTGATTTTGGGTTACCTCCTTAACAGTAGTTTTTCTCATAGTTTTTCTTTTCAAGGTTTTTTACTGCATTACAGAATATCATCTAAACATATTTATTTATAGTCCCAATTCTGAAATATAGTTTAATTTAAATTAAAAGCTAAATTTAAATGTGGAATTCTAAATTCCCAGTTAGATTTATTCTAAACTATTTTTAAATATCGAAGTTCTACTTTTCTATACAGAGTAATGCTCTACTCAAAATATATTATGAAATATATTTAGCAACATAAAACAAATTATGTTTCCTGTGAGACTTTAACTGACCCATAACTTTTAAAAGTTGAGGTAAATTGGAAAAAGCTTCCTATATTACACTTACCGCATAAAGGTTACTTTGTGCAGTTGTATTTTAAAACAAACATTGTCAAATGAAATTCTGCTTTTTGAAATTACAGTACTTTAGTGCTCTCTTGGTAACCTTATTTAACATGAGGAATTACTTTGAAAAATTAAGAGAAAAAACCTAACAACCAAATAGCAATATAAAGTGGTTTACATTATTAAAAAAACCCAAAAAGTTTGTATCACAAATAAGTTTTAGAACAAATCAGGTGGTAAGATTTATTTAGGTATTAGAAAGAATTCAAACTGTATCATAGCTTTAATTCTAATACATGCTAAATCATACTAAGATTAATTAATTGAATCTACACTACTATATAAGAGAAACAATCCTTCCAAACAGGACTGTGGCATCTTTTTTTGGATTATATATTTGTGTAAATCCTGTTGTTGAAATTACGAACTTTCTGCCTTATTGAGTTCTGAAAAGTGGGAGAGGTTAACTGACTTTCTTTAAAATAAAAATATACTTCAATCATATTTAATTACAAACAGTGCTAGTTCTAAAAGTGCAGGTAAAAAAAGAACAACACTGAAGCCAAATCATAAAAAGAGAAATCCCAAAGACACCCATCAGGTAAATAAAGCTAAGGAAAAGACCTGCCTGAATAAAGACCATGTGAAAATGATATTTGAGTACTACACAGATGATCAGTGAAGACTTACACACCATAGGTAACAGGAGATCATAGTAAATCCATGTTCCTTGCAAAAGTTATGACAGAAGCAGGACTTGAGCTTGGCCCCTGCCCTTCTCTGTTGCAGGTGCAGCTCTGAGAAGAACATGCATCAGCCTTAATGGGAGGACACTAGCTGGCAGCCCTCCTTGTATCTGAGCTGTGCTGTGTATTAGCACCCTTTGAACACCTGCTATGTGGTACAACTTCCTACAGATGAGGGCATACAAATACGCCTTCAGTGACATTACGAATGAATAAAATGTAAAAAGTTGAAGATATCCAAACACTGTGTTGTTTAAACAATAATTGAAAAAAACGTCATTACAGTACTTGAAAAATTTCTTTGAAGGTCAATGAGGGTTCCATCCACCTCCTCTCTAGGACTGATAAACAGGTTGTGACCATTAGAACAATGTTTAAAAAATAGCTAAAAATAAATGAACACAGGTCCTTAAATATTGGACTGGCGGTGATAGAGGGATTTATATGAAGTGCAGGTTCCAACAGATATATTAGCCTAAAACATTTGAGAGGAGAGGGTGAAGAAAGCCATTTCCACATCTGTCATGTGAAATGTTAAAATTCAAGTACAATGATTACAGGCATTAATAATTGCAACCCCATGTCACTGTGAGCTTTGCCTAGTGAGCATTGCAACAAGTGGCAAGTTCATGTCCCTGTCAAATAAAGTAATGCAACATCACACAGCAAACCTGTGACCGTGGGCTTGCAGTTCCAGGGCAATATTACATTTTTCATTCAAATGCTCAAAAGGAAATCTATTACTCCCTTCATTCTCATTCATCTTTTCTATTACTTCTTTTCTACAAAAAGCAGCATAATGTAAACTGGTAGTTTATGCCCCTTTTTGCGAAGCCCAGTGAGTTACCACCTTGTTTCTGCAAGTAAAATGAGTGCAACAAAGCATATTTATATTATGCTGAACAAACAAAAGTAATCTCTGCAGTATTTAAAGTGACTTCAATGCAGTCACTGTGCATTTGCAAGTTCAGGCCATAGCAAACACATTTTTTATCTGTAAAGAAGCTGTTAGGCAATATGGTAATGTTTGTTTCAGTACCACAGTCATCATTTTGATGAAGCCATCAAAAAGGAAACAAATACCTTCAACATTTTGAGGGGTGAACTAAATTGCCACTGTTTTCTCAATCTTTTTTTTTTCCCTTTCGTAACTCAATAATCTGTAATTTAAAATGTCTAAATGATATACTGCATTGACTGAAATGAGCTTAGTTTCTATTTTATTGACTTCCAATCCTATTTCATGTTGTATCACTAACCAAATGTAAGATGATGAGACAACGAGGCTGCATAGCATGCAGTATCATTAATGTCTTACAAAGTAGCAAACAGAACTGCCACATACCATGCATTTTAAGCTACTCCAGACTCTAAAGATTAGTTTCTTTGTAATGTTTCTTCACCTGTATTTTCATATATGTAATTATAATAAAGCATAAGAACAAGGCTTGACAAAGTTCTGAGATTACTTCATTCACGCAAACAGTATAAAGGTTAGTTAAGAGGTTTTCTTTTTTAACAAACTACTGCAAGAAAAGTGTCACAACAAACAATGTTCATATTCATTTCCTTTTAAATCTTCATCATGAAATATTTAATATTCATCATCCCTGTCCAGAAACTTGTAAACATCTACCCTACCCAGTCTCATGGGATCAAGTCCCTTCTCCCTTACAAAACTGTAAGTCAGAAATAACTGTTGAAGCTAATGAATTTCAGAGGCATAAATCAAGAGCAGTCAAATCTAATGGGGTTACTTGTATGAGTAAAAGATTTAAGAACTGGGTAGTTCCACCATAACAGTAGAAATACTGTTATATCTGTATCTAGTTATTTAAACATCAATATAAAACTCCTAAGTTCATTAATAGCAAGGGAAGTTATACCATTCAAAATGACTAATGTGGTGACTTACACTAGTCATACTGTTTACAGTGAACATTTATATTGCCAGCAATAAACCTTTTCATGCTGTACTTTGTCTTACAAATCTGAATTCAGCTCTTATTGGTCATAGGAAATACAATGTTTTCATTTAACTGACTTTCTCATGAGACTTGATTTAAGCAATTTCCTCTTCTATTACCGATATAATTTACCAAAGAGTAATAAAGAAGTGACTCATGGGAATATCTAAGACTGAGTTAAGTTCATCTATGTGGAGTGTGTAGGCACTAAATCCAACTCTTATACAGTTAACCTAGATCACACTTCCTCAACTTTGTACTCTAGCAATGTCTGGTATTTTCCACTCCGTACAACATGTTTAACCGAATACAGAGACGCATGCAACTTGTCCAGAACCCCACGTTACTGACACTTTCATCTATCTTACTTGTTTAATGCTAGAGCTGTACAAAAGTTTATGCTTTTTGTTGTGTAAAAGTAAGGTTTGTCAGTCTTCTTGGTTTATGTCTCCATATGTAACCCCACTGACTTTGGTAAGACAACTAGAGCTAACATCTGTTCGTGTAATAATTGAAA